>OX388314.1:10710632-10874097 GCA_947579605.1 Athripsodes cinereus | reverse complement strand
TCACTGGAAATTCTCATAATATGTCCCAACAGGCGACTATAAATCTTTACTGATTGCGCTGGCGAACACTATCATATTGTGACATGCTCACTCCACTTAATATTATCGTATATATATATATATACCTATTCTTCTTTACTAGTTGGCATATTTTTCTCCAACTTGTTTATAACTCGTATAATAGTATAGTCCTCAATAAACATTATTACCGCCTAAAAGGGACATTGAAGAGAGAAGTAGTATAAAAGATTCCCCCGACGGCGGTTTTGACCGACCGGACCTTCAGTGGCCTTCAGGCCTCCCCAATGGCCCGCCCGTAAGTACAATTTTGGTTTGAATAGGAGTTAACGACACCTGAGATATCCAGGTATGATGTGGGTCTGTCTTCAATTTTTAAGGCAAGGCAGATGACATCGAGTGAATTATGTCTATTTTTTCTTTACTGTACATCAATTATATGCAAATTCACGTAAAAGACAAGCAAATCAAATTCAACCAAAAATCTATATATCTACAGAGAGCGAGTTAATCGCAGATGTGTAATTTCTTCCAATTAACCGAAGGTGAAAAGGAATTACTTAATTCACAAAAGATCTCCATATATACCATAATACCAACAATATGTTTGGATAAAAAATATCAACCATGTGTCAATAATACTGTAAATTTTAAAAACAATAGGTACACACAACAAAACAAAAATGGGTCAGTGAGTGATCTACTAAATGTCAATGACTGAAATCTGTTACTTTAGCACTATTACAGAAAGCACACAACTCAATAATTAACATTCACGTTTACGTTTATTCAATTAACTCATGAATTTAGTCGAAATCGTAAAATAAATACACAATTTGTAGGTATATTATATAATACTTTACACAAATATTTAGATGTTACAGATTTTTCCACGATATATATTGTTAGTATTAATTCAATTCAAAACATAATATATTTAAGTTACGCTTTTCCATACTATGAGTCTCTGTGTTTTATCCTTTGCATAAATATGAGAATTAATTTACCTTTGGCTCCCAATCCTCGGAAGCATGAGGGAACTCAAACTCTTGATATAAAACTATTCATCCGAGTGTATTCAACAAATCAAGCACAAGTTTTAAGACAATACCTACCTTATACTCTTAGCACGACTTCGAACAAACTTCGTTGAAATGTTCATAGGTACTAAATGCTGTAATGAAAGTTTTACTTTACAAACGTACAACTGTAAATCATAAACATGTGTGATATCAAAGGTTTCTGAAACTTAACACTAAGCAATTTCTATGGTTAATGTCGTGAAACTATGACCTATGGTGCTGTTCCAACTAGTGATCACTAATCAATGTTTCTGAAAACCACAAAATAGAAGTTAATAGGCTGTCAAAAAATGTAAAATTTTACATTTTTCATGATAGTCCATGGGGAATCGTTTTGACGCGAGGTAAAATGATAAAATGCTCAGTTGACAATGAATACCAAACAAGATTATGTTTAGCATAAAATGTTATTTATCGGATGATTGTCATTTTGAAGTTGACACGTGTAATCTGTGTTTCATATAATATGATAAAGGTGTATTTTGGGTATATGTGTGAGAGATCATAACAATTTAAGAGAATTTAAAGTTTTTTTGTATAATGCACAGATTTTAAAAATATAAAACAGTGCGAAGAGTATTTACAGTAAATAGATCTATAACCAATTTGACACAAAAATGAATTTACGCAAACACAAAAATGTATACAATCAATATAAAGAGAAAGCGAGTTTGTCTCAGAGGCGTGATTTCTTCCAAATATCGCATTGATGGAGTTAAGATGGATGTAGAAAAAAAGTTATATATTTATTAGAGATTAAAAAATATTTATGGTTGATAAGATAAGTTTGATATTGTCATGGGTACATCTTCTGATGGTTTTTTTAAAAGGTAATATAGCAAACTAGAGATCATATTCATTGTATTATATTTATTCACAACATATCCACGAACATATCCACCACATATCACGAACATATCCACCACAGCTAAAAGGTTGGTGCACTCTGCTATCTTAGTGCCAACACTTATGTATGCAAGTGAGACGTGGACATGGTTAAAGAAGGATGAAAGTGGCATAAATGCAGTTGAAATGAGATCACTGAGAAGGATGTGTGTTAAAAGTCTGAGAAATCGTGTGCGTAACAGTGAGATACGAAAGGAATGTGGAATGAAAGTTAGTGTAATAACAAGGATGAATGTAAATAAGTTAAGATGGTTTGGGCACGTGGAAAGAATGAATGAGGACAGAATGACTAAAAAGATATATTTGTCTGAGAGGAATGGTGCTCGGAGACGTAGACGTCCGAGGATTAAATGGCAAGATCATTTAAATCAAATCCTACAGGACGGTCACGTGTTGAGCACGTTGAACAGGAGAGCATGCATGAGGAATTGTATGACAGTGACGGAAGCGAAAGATGTGTGCAAGGATAGAAGGAAGTGGCGCTCGATCCTTTCTGCCTACCCCGCGAGGGAAGCGGCGTGATGGTATGTATGTATGTATGTATATATTTATTGTATATTTTTTTCATGTCAAAGGCTTATATAAGCCTTCTTTAAATCATTGTATAAATTAATTAAAAAATGTTATTTGAGAATTTGATTCATTGATTGCAAGTCTCCATGACAATATTTATCATAGTAAAAATTATTTTTACCAATATGCTTATTTACTCTCTGTACTTGTTTGTGACCCTTTTTCATAATATAATTATTTATTGTGTCTCGTCATATTTATATTTTAATTGACTCGTAAATGCACAACAACAACAATAAAAATAACCAACTTGATTCTATCTCCTTTCTCGATAGAAACAAAATTGATAACAAGAGAAACATGTCAAACGCAGATGACAAAGTGTTTGTACAAATTATTAAATGAAATCAGATATTATTATGACAAAATTCCCTGAGTATGTATTAACATACATATATATTTATATATGGTCTGGTATACTTCAATATTTGTTGTTTGCGTATTCAACGTGATTTATTTCTACATGTATCGTTAAAATAATCATTCATATAATACCATCATTCATAGGTATAACATTTCAAATTAGTTATTAATGTAACTTAATCTTATAATCGTAATATTATATTTATCTCTCATATGGAAATGTAATTAATTCAGTAATACAATGACAATAAATATCCACATGAAACCAATACCACGTGTTTCTTAAACTATATAATATTCTAAGTATCTTCTCACACCGCATCCCAAGTAGGGTAGGCATAGAGTGTGGAACCGCATGTTCATCTATTCTCACATACTTCATTCGCTACCTCCACATTCATGCAGTTTCTTATACGTGCACGTCGATTTCTCTTACTCAACACGCTACGTCCCTTGAGAATTTGATTCAGGTGATCCAGTTACGTAGCTCTCGGATGTTCATACTTTTTTACACAGCTTTTCTCATGTAAGTATGTTTTCTTCGTTATCCATTTGCTCCACTTTTATTAGATTAAGTCTTTATTAAATAAACATGATCTACCTTTCACGTCCACAAGACCTAACAGCACGACACGTCTATGGCTCGCTGAACTCTACCGCTGTCGACAAACTCAAAGAAGTTGATATGGGGTGGTTTTTGGCCGGTGATAAAAAAATTATCCAAAATATTTTTCGTAATAATATTCGGTCAGTAGTAATAATAATAATTAAAAATGTCTAGATTTGTGCAAACTTGGTGACACATTCCAAAGCAGGTACCTACCGGACGTGATTCTATGAATCACATGTGGTCACCATTCGTCGCCGTCATTCGTGTCTCTCGCCAATCAACCCATGATGTTATGTTATAAGTCAGGGTGTGTGTTTGTTTGTATGTACATTGTAATCTAGATGTAAACGTTCCTGTAGGAAGGTATAATATCAAAGGTGATATGAAATACTACCTACACGAACGTAGATACCAACAGACATACACTCTCCTTACATTGTAACTAGTGTGTAAGTGCTAGCTAGGTTTGTTATGATAGATTGTTTTTTTTTTTTTGGTGTTGCTTTTAAAAACGGGGAAACGGACTTAACTTTTTTTTGTGAAATGGACACTTTCTCTTATAATGATAAAATTTGAATTAAGCGTGTGATGTATGTGTTGCGTGGAATACGCTGGTAGTCTGCGAGTAAAGTACCCGGGCATACTAGCTAGTAACGCCGTATGTCCGGGTAAAGATGCAGAATGAAGGCAAAGGGTGTGGTGTGAAGGTAGAGAGCGTGGGGGAGCACCCCCCTAAGCGGGCCATCAGCGGCAGACCACAACAACATTACCCGCCAGGCCTCCGTGGAGAACGTTGCTCCCGCCCTTGTGTGGCGGAGCCAGCAAGATGGGACCCCGCGGTTTCCCGCCCAGGACGCCGGGTTCCACAACACTACCCGCCAGGCCTCCGTGGAGAGCGTTGCTCCTGCCCTTGTGTGGCGGAGCCGACGAGATGGGACCCCGACGTTTCCCGCCCAGGATGCCGGGTCCCAGGATGTAGCCTCTCGTGGGCTTGAAGGCTGCTGGCCTCGGACGGGTACCATTCTGAGGACCATATCCCAGAATGTCAGCGTTGGAAGGATGGCGCCTGTCTGCAGTTCAGCAGGCAGGACGATGCATCAGGGTGGTGTGAGCCGGGCTAGGGTGCCTAGGCTCCCACCCAACGTGAGCGATTCTTGTGCGTCTGTGTTTTTTTTTTTGATAGTGACAATTAATATTAATGTGTAGTGAAAAGACTGTGTATTTTATAATTTGGATAAAGACATATTTTAATCGGGATGAGGAGTAGGTTCTAATTTAGATAGGTAACATTAGTTTTAAATTCCTTTATTTTTAGTTTTGATAATAACGTGTGTTTTTGTAAATAAATAGAAATATTAGTGTAAATAAACGCTTGTGTTTTCATCACCGCCCATAAATTTCACTGTAGTATGCCAATGTTGTTTTTTTTTGTAATTATTATTATGAATATATGAGATGAGTATTGTAGGTATATTATGTAAGTATCGCTTTTCTCTCTTTGCCTCCTTCCAGCTGAGAACGGGCCCTTGTAAAATTTTGGCGCCGCAACTAGGGCCCTTAGTGAAAAAAATACATCCTTAAGGGATGTATAATCACTATAAACGAACCCACGACTAATATCCCTGAGAGACAAGGAAGCTGGAATTGGAGGAAGGATGTTGTTTTTCAATCTGTAGAGTTTTTTTTTATATTTGTATTGGCATATTAGTTTGATTTGTTTTGGCGGTGATGTTGAATGTTTTGGATAGTTTTGGTTATTTTTCTGTAAAATAACCTGGCGCTCAAAACTGGATTGGTTGAATTAATTTTGTGTATTATTTTATAGGTGTACTGGTAGGTACTCGAAAATAATTTGTTTGTATTGTAGTAACAGTTCAAAATTTGTGTGGGAAAATGTGTAAATTTAATGTTTCAATTGTGTATAAAAATGAGATGATAGCAATTTATGTGAAATGTAAAAGTAGACTGTGTGTTATACTATATCTATGTGGGTAATATTCATTGTTGTTTTGGTTTTTTTTTTATAATTAAATGCTAGTTATTTGTGAATTTAACAAAGAGTTGCGCAAGGTGTAATCGAATTTGTGAAATGGCGCGAATTGAAATGCGCGGGGAAAATACAGACACCGTGGTAGTATTAAAAGCGCGCGAGTTTTGGGGAAAACGCGGGAAGATCGTGTACATGCGCGGAAGTTGAGCATAGTTATGTATGGGGGTAAATGGGAGGTATGTCGGCGAGGCGCTAGGTAGAAAAGAAGAATGTATAGAAGAGAGTAGAGGAAAGGGGTGTGTGTAGTCAGGCAGCTTGTGTACGGGACGTGTGTCTCCCGGCAAAGCGTAGGGGCTTGATACACAGTGCGAGTTATGAGGTAGAAGAGAGTTAGAGGGATGAAAGGGCTATTCGAGCTTTGGGCTGATAGCCTGACCGCCTTGGTATAAGGGGTTGGAGTTCCCAGTGGTTGTGAAAGCCGGTTGAGGTATAGTTGTGATGATTTGGAGGATAGAGGATGGATCAAGCAAGAGGGCTGGTCGGAGACGTGAGAGTGGGAGGTTGAGAAGTGTGCCGACATTACCTGGAGAATACCATGAGATGTGTATTGTGAATGAGAGAACCATGTATGCCTACATACCTATTCATAAATACTTCGTTGTAAATTTTGCCATTGTTTGTGTCCGAATTGTTAATTATGAGCTGAAGAACGGGTTAATATACAAATGGAATGGGTTAGAAAATGAATTGGTAAATGTTTTAAATAGTAATTGTTGGAGTACCTACCTTTCCCGTGATACACCTAGGATTGGTTTTGCTAATTAAAAAAAATGTGTTTAATTATGTGTGGATAGGCGAGAGAACAGATAGTTTTTTTTTGGATAATTTTTTTATCAAAAGAGGGGGGTCGAGTTGATATGGGGTGGTTTTTGGCCGGTGATAAAAAAATTATCCAAAATATTTTTCGTAATAATATTCGGTCAGTAGTAATAATAATAATTAAAAATGTCTAGATTTGTGCAAACTTGGTGACACATTCCAAAGCAGGTACCTACCGGACGTGATTCTATGAATCACATGTGGTCACCATTCGTCGCCGTCATTCGTGTCTCTCGCCAATCAACCCATGATGTTATGTTATAAGTCAGGGTGTGTGTTTGTTTGTATGTACATTGTAATCTAGATGTAAACGTTCCTGTAGGAAGGTATAATATCAAAGGTGATATGAAATACTACCTACACGAACGTAGATACCAACAGACATACACTCTCCTTACATTGTAACTAGTGTGTAAGTGCTAGCTAGGTTTGTTATGATAGATTGTTTTTTTTTTTTTGGTGTTGCTTTTAAAAACGGGGAAACGGACTTAACTTTTTTTTGTGAAATGGACACTTTCTCTTATAATGATAAAATTTGAATTAAGCGTGTGATGTATGTGTTGCGTGGAATACGCTGGTAGTCTGCGAGTAAAGTACCCGGGCATACTAGCTAGTAACGCCGTATGTCCGGGTAAAGATGCAGAATGAAGGCAAAGGGTGTGGTGTGAAGGTAGAGAGCGTGGGGGAGCACCCCCCTAAGCGGGCCATCAGCGGCAGACCACAACAACATTACCCGCCAGGCCTCCGTGGAGAACGTTGCTCCCGCCCTTGTGTGGCGGAGCCAGCAAGATGGGACCCCGCGGTTTCCCGCCCAGGACGCCGGGTTCCACAACACTACCCGCCAGGCCTCCGTGGAGAGCGTTGCTCCTGCCCTTGTGTGGCGGAGCCGACGAGATGGGACCCCGACGTTTCCCGCCCAGGATGCCGGGTCCCAGGATGTAGCCTCTCGTGGGCTTGAAGGCTGCTGGCCTCGGACGGGTACCATTCTGAGGACCATATCCCAGAATGTCAGCGTTGGAAGGATGGCGCCTGTCTGCAGTTCAGCAGGCAGGACGATGCATCAGGGTGGTGTGAGCCGGGCTAGGGTGCCTAGGCTCCCACCCAACGTGAGCGATTCTTGTGCGTCTGTGTTTTTTTTTTTGATAGTGACAATTAATATTAATGTGTAGTGAAAAGACTGTGTATTTTATAATTTGGATAAAGACATATTTTAATCGGGATGAGGAGTAGGTTCTAATTTAGATAGGTAACATTAGTTTTAAATTCCTTTATTTTTAGTTTTGATAATAACGTGTGTTTTTGTAAATAAATAGAAATATTAGTGTAAATAAACGCTTGTGTTTTCATCACCGCCCATAAATTTCACTGTAGTATGCCAATGTTGTTTTTTTTTTGTAATTATTATTATGAATATATGAGATGAGTATTGTAGGTATATTATGTAAGTATCGCTTTTCTCTCTTTGCCTCCTTCCAGCTGAGAACGGGCCCTTGTCAAACTCAATGAGGTAAATAATTCCAAATTCGCAGGAGTTTCAGCGTCACAGCGTAACTGCCTGAAACAGATTACTAGCAGACCTAAGACATCAGAACCAATCTTCTACCGCATTCAGGAGAAGTTTAAAACATAACTGTTCAGGACAAGTGGTGTATGAAAATAATGAAAATCAATAATGTGACAGAACAGAGAAAGTTACGTTAAAAAATATTCATACTTTCTTACGGAATCAGTAGCACGGAAACAACAATACACAACCAATTTTCAATAGATTAACAGTAAAGATGATTCATTTTGTATGATAGTATCATGATCGTATATAATCAATATTGATGGGGTTATCGTCCTATGCAAGGGTCCAAAAGCTTTAAAAGGGGCGTGCATAAGGTCAAGGGAGCGATAATCTGTAGGCTGTGTTGTATTCTCTTTGTTTAAGTTTCTTGGCACATTATCGCAGAATGGTGTTAACACGTCTATCGATGCGGTGATTTAGGCTTCCCAAGCTTTGTCTTATCACTGTGGGATTATGGATAGAAAGATATTTTATCCATTTAGTTTACTACAGGCAAACCAACCAAAGAAGCATACAAAACATTATAGAACATTGTACCTGCGAATTTTATGTGTATAAAGAAGAGTATCATCACGTTTTATCGGAAAACGTTACCTATGTATGTTAAAGTTGAATAGAATAGTTGAATAATAATTATTTTTATTCTAACACATTGTGTATTGAATACTTTATTTTTTCTTTTCATTTTCCATTTTACCAAATAAATGAAAGCATGAAATAGTCATTTATATTATTATTCGTTATGAGAAATATTTGATTTATTACTAGTAACATTATTAAGATTTTTAATTCAGTTCGAAAGTATATCACCTATTTTGAGTACATTGGTCACTGTGGAGGTAGACTTTTATTTAAACATTTTAAATTATTACGATTTGATGTTAATATTTTAGAATCACATACAAAGTATTAGTAACATATCAACAAAATATCAGTTACCCTGTTTTGACATTTCACGTTTATTCTCATGTGATATAGGTATTAGGTAAAAGGTATTCTTATATTATCTACTGCGTTATACCGAGAACAAAACTAATTACTAATGTTTAATTAAAATGATTCATTGAAGTTATACGGAAGTTGAACTTAAATTATAATTGTTGAGAATTCAAATTCTATTGATAATAAGCTTACACGAGTGCTTTAATGCGCGATTAGTCTTTTTTGATCGTGAATATGACACTGGGATGTAAGACGCGTGTAATTAGAAATAATTTTAATCATCGCTAATATCACATCCCTCTTTCACAATACACCGCACCTCTCGGGAGCACAGGGCAGAAACTAACATTCTCCTTTCAGAGCAACTCTGTGCTAATTGTGTCACCTCCTCCTACGACATTCCCTGCTATTTGATGTCGATGTCATAGGAATGATGTATTGTGAAAGAAAAGTGCCTGAGCCAATAGAACTCTTTTGGATGGAAGGATAGTGCTCTTTTTGGTCAATTGTCATTAAGAAATTGTTCAAATATTAATTCAAAGTAGTAGTTTGTAATATATGCTAAATGACTATGTTTTGCTTGTGGTCAAAATGCTTTTGGAGTGACACCAAAGTGGAAATCTTTGGATGAAAATGTCAATCCACTTTCCACATTATCAGGTTTTCTAACAACTCATCTATGAACGATACATAAAATATTGTACTAGTTTACAAAACATAAAAAGAAATTCAAACTACTAAGTAAATTGAACACAAAAATATGGCACTACCATCCATATGTTTTCAATTAGAGTTTAATTTTTTTTTAAAGGATATCCAATTTTTATTTTCTTGTAATGATAAAAAAATTCTGTGTGTATTTTCTTTTTTCTATTCTAAAATTGGCGGAAAATATTTTTCATATAAGCATTCAGAGTGTTGACACAATAATATAATGTTTTATGGAAATTGTGATAATAATATTTGTATATGCTTACAAAGCTGTACTCTCACATTATTTGAATATTTACGCATCATAATGGATGTGTGAATAAATTTTGCTAATATGAAACTGTTATTAAAGAACATAATTAAAACAGATTCAAACATCCAATAAAATAGAATCGATAAATTGTGAAAAACACCACAAAACAATCAATGGTTTGGAGAAAATACTTTTTCAGCGTAACATTTTACTCCGAATTTCATCGCAAATAAAAAAAATTGGTACTTACTCACCGAAAATTATTAACAGGATGTTGGTTTTTTCGCTTCGTTTGTTAATTACATGGACAGCAAAAATTAAGATTTTTACGAAGAGAAAATGAAAAATATTTTTACGAGAATTTTAGAAAACTTGTGATAACATTTTCACAAAGAAACGACTAACGACGTAGGTACTCGAGCAATGCTCGTTCCGCAGTATTTTTGTTCGTATATATTTTAAAACATATCATTCATGTTCTGTTTTTAGGGTTAATCTTATTTGTTTGTAATTCTAACACAAATACAATAATTTCACACACCACGAGTATTACAAACTCAATTTTGAAGTGACGTCCTCAATGGTTGCGCCCACACAGCTGGATGAAAACGTCAATCAATCATCAATTCGGTCACGATTCGGAGCATTCTGCGAATGAATATTCAAATGAATGTCTTTGTTACCCGTATAAGGACGAAAAACAAAGGCATTTATTTATTTGAATATTTCTTCAAAAAATGCTCCGAATCGTCACCGAATGATTGAAGATTGATGATTGATTGACGTTCGCATCCTACTATCTGGACGCAGCCAATTACACAGCAAAATACCGCATACCTATTTGATAGGAGTTTCTATTAACATTGTTGATTCTCCTACAGAAACTGCTAATTATTATACTAATTAACATGCACCTAACTGAGGTTTCTATATGTTGTAAAATTTACATGGAGTTTTGAATAATTATAATAATTACAAAGATAGACACATAAACTGTTGCCTCATTTCTGCATTTTATTTCTACGATCCTTGAAAAATTTATATACACACAAACATCTCTATATACTTGTGTACTTACTTTCTCCACTGCTGGAGCGTTTGAAAATTTTTCATCAAAGTATTTTTTATTTTTTCAGTAAGAGTGTAAATATTACGAAGATGGTATTAAAAAATACTACAAGGTTCAAACTGTAGTAAAGAAAATATGTACTTTTACTCGTTTTATTTTTTTGCTGCAAAAGTAACTAAATAAAAAAAAAACAAGTCGAATTTAAACATAAATAGGTTTTTTCTTCTGAAAATTCTGTGTATTTTTTAGTTAGTAAATTCTACTTGTGCAAAAGAATGTTAGAGTACATCAAAGAAGTATTTGATGTGCATATTAATGCATTGAAATGTCTTGACATCTTTAAATTACAAGCATTCCAACAACACTCCCTTTCAATTAAATAATTTACTTATAAACGCGATTAAATTAACGATGAGTGCTCTGGTCGAAGTCTATTAATTTAAATTCAACTTTCAATAAATTACACATACCTAAGTATTTGAAGTAATCATCAAAGCACATCTACCAATACTTTTTTCTTAATTTACATATACCTATTGTATGTGCAAAGTCTTCTCCGTCAAGTCTCAGATATAAAATAAGTATTCCTGTTAAGTACTATTTATTTATTTATTTGTTTCTCATAAAAGTTAGAGTCAACTAACTACATATTATATATTCTCATTATATATTGTAGTTAGTTGACTGAATACTAAGCCCATGAGAAAAAAATGGAGAATACATACATACATACATCTTCTCTCCCTTGTGCTATTTGGGTCCGGAGCCCATTGCGCCTAGGTACCTCCTCCAGAAATGCCTGTCCACCGCTGCTTCCAAGACTTCTAGCCACTCCAAATCAAGCCGTTCAACACACAAGTTCGACACCTGCCCTTGCCAGCTTCTTCTAGGGCGGCCCACCGGTCTTCTGCCCTCTCCCACAGTCTCTAAAGATCTAAGTGGTAGTCTGTCTTCTGGCATGCGGAGAACGTGACCCAGCCATCGCAACAACGACCTCTCTATGTGCAGGAGTACTAGTTCCACCTTGAGAGCCTCACGAACATACGTATTCCTTATACGGTCTCTCAATGACACACGAGCCATTTTTTTTATTTATTTTTATTTTATTTAACAACAATTATACAGACATGACAATACATAGACTATTTGATAAAAACTTAAATCTAAACATCCTCCTTATAGAGACAAGTCTCGTGAAAAGGAAGGTTCCATTCCTCAGAGGAACCGCATACATTGCATATTTTAATTTCACTTGTTTAAGTCTTAATGATATTTCGCATTGTCGATTGAGATATTGAAATATTTATATAATGTTTCTTTTTATCCGTAATTAAAAAAATACTCATAAATACCTACATTTATTTATTGATATCAAAGTAATGACAGTTTAATAAGTATTGATTTTTCAATAGTTCTCTTGAAAGTTGTTTGTTAAATGATCTCGAACAAATTGGTTCTAACAATTTCAATATGAAAGCAGTAGAGTGTAAAATTTCAAGAATTGATATTGTCTTCACAATAGTGATTCTTTATAACGAACTAGTTGAGTTAATGTTTTATTTTATTGCTATTTCGTATTAGATTAATTATCAAATAATAATGAAACAATCAGTAAATTACATTAAATAAATAATTATTATTTTAATAATATTAAAACTTTGATAAAAATAAGTAAAACTATTTACAAACCGCGGAATCATAAATAACATTCTCATTATTATTATAGATGATAATTCCGATTGTATAATATAATTAGCTGATCCGGCAAACGTTGTTTTGCCATATACATTATGCCATAAACTAATATCGCTATTAAAAAATTAGGGGTTAATGGTAGAAGGCTGAAAATTTAGGGCTGTATGTATTTTTCAATGTCTCATCATAAAAAAATAAAAAATTCTGTCCAAAAAATAAAAATAATAAAATCGGGGTGGACCACCCTTAACTTTAAAGGGTATTAAAAATAAATATTGGCTGATTCTCAGCCTACCCGATAAGCACAAAAAATTTCATCAAAATCTGTTCAGCCGTTTCGGAGAAGTATGATAACAAACACCGTGACACGAGAAATTTATATATTAGACTTCACGTACTACCATTATCATTTAGTTCACTAGTAAAATGTTAAAACATCTTCATTTAAACGCTTGAAACCTTATTATTCCTTTTGTTAAAATACTCAAAGCATTTTGTATTGTGTGTGTTGTATTGCTTTTACACAGTGAATACACAGTGAATTGTATTGCTTTTAAGACTATACTATACTATACTATACTATACCCTCACGCCGTGTCCCAAGTGGGGTAGGCAGAGAGAACGGAACGCCAAACAGATCTATCTTTACACACTTCCTTCTTGCTTTTAAGAATGTATTGATAAACTGGATTACCCTAGAACAGGTCTCGCCTAGTTGGGTAATCCACTATATTGTGTGAAAAATTTATGTATTTGTATTATGATGTAATAAAAAATAAATAAAATAAATAAAAAAAAAAAAAAAAAAATAACTTTCCAGATGTCTAAAATAAAATATCGCTATATTTTCACATATTATTGAAATACATGTAATGCGTACTAGAAGTCATTGCATCCTACAAATATGCGTTCGTTTGTATGATGAAATTAACTCGTCTTCCTTAATAGTTTTGTTATTGCGTTAACCTATAAAACAATCGTCATTTTTCCTAAATGAGTTTTCAGATATTATACAGATTATTTGCTTAAAATGAATGCAAAATAATGGAAATATTTCGTAGATAAGTTTTTTTTCGACGTAAGTATGTCGTTTTAAGTGTCCTTATATAATGAGTTACAATCCATTGGATTGGTCTGCACGAGTTTGGATTTTCTTTTCCATTGCTCCTTATTCTCAACCAGTTTTTTCAGCTCTACGTATGAGCCACAGTTCATGTCTCTCTTCAGTTGGTCTACATACGCGTCTTTTGGTCGGCCTCTGCCATTTGTGCCTTCGGACCTACCTTCCGCGATAGCGATAAGCAGTCCTGGGTGCCTGATGTTGTGGCCAATGCAGTTAGCTCGTTGTTGGCTGATTCTCTTAAGGAGTTCCTTTTTTCGCCTACCTTGGTTAACACTTCTTCGTTTTCGACGTCTTCCGACCAATGAATCTTCAGGATGCGTCTGTAGCACCACATTTCAAAGGCCACCAGCCGTCCGCTTTCACTCTTACTGATGGTCCACGTCTCGCAACCATATAGCAGAATGCTCCATACAAAGGGTTTAGTAAGGTTCTTCCAAACGTTTAAATCAATATTTGGGGATTCCAATATTTTAGGTTTTTTGTTAAAGGCAATTCTTGCCTTTAACAAAAAACTTTATCTTGCTCACGATAAACCAGTCAAGTGTCCTTATAAATTAATTATTTTGTGTTTGAATGCGAGCATAGTACGTATTTGAATGAACCAAAAGTCATATTTGTTGTACTTGGAGAGAAGTTGAATTATTCAAATTTACCAGCTTTACCTACGTGTCACATGCTTTTCTTCGTTACAAATGAAACATGTAAGTAAATATTGAGTTATTGTGTTCTGCGCGCCATGTAGTTATTCAGATCAACAGTTGTTAGTTAAATAAATAACTATGAATAAATCGAATATCCAGTTCCAAGAAGAAATACCTAATTATCGAAAGAACATCACAGGTATAACTATTTTTGTTATATTAATAATGCTTTAAAATCACAAAAGATGGAGAAATACGAGTATGCTATATAATAGGTAATCGGAATATTAATAATAACATACATAGACAATTCACACAGATCGAGCTAGTCCCAAACTAAGATGAATCTTGTATTATGGGTACTAACGCGACGATACACACATATACATGTAACACCCAGACCCAGGACAATTTGAAAAAGGTCATTCTTCACTTTGCCTTCTTTAAGAACTTCATTAAGAACATACATCTGTCTTTGTTCCATTCAAAAGTTAGTTGAACGATTTGCTTTTGCCTTACTGTTAAAGGTGCATAAAGTTGTAGGTATTTGGTTTTATAAAAAACCCAAATATATCTTTAAATGAAAAACAAAAAAAGGTCGAAACATTTATTTGTGGAATTGAAAATATGGTCATAATTTTCATCATAACTTAATATTTCATATATAAAGAAAGCCGTGTATTTTTTTATAGTTATTTGTTTCTGGAATTGAAAGAATGCCATTGATTGTGTATAGGTATTACCAATTAAAATCAAGCTTTCTAAATTTTCGACATGTTGAGTTATGGGACTGGACAGTCGATTTATACAAATGACTTTTAGTATAGTTTTGTTATCCTTTCACATTCATCGTAAATATTTAAAGAGGTCACATTTCGACATTACGGCTAAGTTTATCATTGTCCTAACAAACAGCAATTACATATAGTATAATTTTATCATTTATACAAGATTTAATTGTTTAAAAAATAAACTCTATTTTCCTCTCTAAATGTATTAATCTCTATAAATGTACCTATGTATCTAAGTATCTATTTATATGTATATATGTATTGTATTTACAGTATGTAATTTAGTATCTATTTTTATGTATGTATTAATTATTTATTGTTTATTAATTTGTTTATTTTTTTATTCTTTTTGATTACTACTTAAGAGAATGTATTATTTATTTATGATTTATATTGTAGTTTCTTTGTATCATTTTAAAGATTTATATTTATTTATATCAATATTTTCAATTTGTCTTTTGTTTTATTTTACTGGGTTAGTTGGATGATATTGCGTCCCTGCCATAAATTCGCCCATTGTGCAAATTATTTGATTATACCTTAAATATTTTGTGCAATAAAGTATATTATTATTATTTTCATAACATACCTATTATTACTTCTTATCAACTAAGATATTTTATGTTTAATCAATATTGTTACATTAACAGCCGTTCTTACCTAAGGTATAAATTAGATTTAGCTCTAGTGGTTTCAGACAACAATTTTTAGTAGGCGCAGAGAAAATTATTCAAATAATTAATGAAATAGCTTTATTAATAAATATAAGCCAAAACTTTATATGCAAAAATATTCATGGGTATAAAAAATAGTATGTTATCACATAAATAAAATTTATGTTGTATTTATTCTATAAATTGAATTTATTTATTTCCTAATTCAAAAACAGAGCAATTACAGTCTCACATCCGGCTACTAGGCACGCCGTGGGCCTTCTGAATCTTAAAATTTGTGAAACTCGCTATATTCTTGATTATTGCACATAATAACATTATATGTGTAGTATGCACGGTAAACAACATACCATATATTATTATATAAATACATAAAACATTTTCTATAATTTTTTTGATAATGAAATTTATTTTTGTAGTGTATGCAGTTTGTCATAATAATTAAGAAAATCCAAGGGTTGTAAATAAATAAATCAAGGTGTATTATAAAATTCATGATATTTTAAGATTAATCTTGGTTTTAAAATTTTATTAACACTCTTGTATTATTAAGGATAATTTGTTTAAAATAGCACCACTCAACCTATCATCATTGCGACGGTAATCTTCAAAAATTATTTTCACTATATTCCTCGCAGCAAAATAAAACTAAAATGATAAAATCGCATTTATAAATGTTCAAAATATTATATTAATATAAAAAATAACATACATGTGATCCAGAATTCAAAATATTTAAAAAACAAAATGGTTGTAATTTTGCTAATTCGTTTGCATGAAATCACAAAGAAGGGGTGTAGAGCCCTCTTAAAAACAAGAATTCTTGAAAAAGAAATAAAGCGAATATTTACTAAAGAATCTTCTAAATTAAATGGGTTCGTCGGTAGCCTGGAGGTAGAGTCTCGGCCTTGTGAACAAGGAGTCCGGGGTTCGATCCCAGGTGCCGGCAAACTCCCCTTTCACGACACAAGCTTTTAGCTTACTGTGAAAGGTGTATAAGGTTGTATTTGGGTTTATAACAAAAACCCAAATATATCTTTTTAAAAAAAAAAAAAAAAAAAAAAAAAAAAAAAAAAAAAAAAAAAAAAAAAAAAAAAAAAAAAAAAAAAAAAAAAAAAAAAAGTAGGTATACATAATAAATTAAGTATATTATTATCGTTCAGAAACAAAACAAACTGCAAACATTACGTTCTCTTATATATGTATATTTAAAATTATTTTTTTTTAAGATCAAACAATAAAATATATAATTTGATTGTTATGTAGCAATTTTATTTATATTTACTTTTTTGTGTATTCTGGATGGATAAAAATAAGTGAAAATATATACTACTAGTAAATTAATATGGTTTACTTTGATATAATTATAAATTAATTGGTGCTATTTGTGTAAACATGGTGGTATTTCCATATCCTAATATATAAGTACATAACAAAAACAGATTTCGTCGAATATTTTGATTTCCCTTGGCAATTTTACGTGTATAATTTGTTCAATATTCATTTAGAGATATTACGTATTATCTATAAAATCAACAACAAAATTTATCCAGATTGATCATTAAAAACCTATTATGATCGAGTCAGCGAACAACTTACCTAATATATGTCATACATCCTTCATTATAGATTTCCATGTATAACCCCCTTGGGAGAACCCTAGAGTGATGATGTAACATCCAAAATATTAAATTACAAGTGAAAATTGGTTAGAAGTCACAAGAACACTCCATGAATATGTATTCGAATATCAGAATGATTAAAATTCAAAATGTTTTAGATCACAAAATTTTGAAATTATTTACGTAATTTATAAGTCATGCCCAATTCACCCAATAAGTAGGTATCCAATACACTACATGATTTCTATACGTACCATTACAGCATATTATATCCTTCCAGCTGGACGGCTAGTAGACAAATTGCACTTATAATCAAAATCGTCTTCTCCACGCCAACAAAAAAGAGGCATTGAAGGTGGGTAGTGTATATCATCATTTAAAAAGAGATTTTTTTTTCTATAGGTACACGTAATATTTTTCAATACCTACCTTTCATAGGGCACAAGAAAATGTCGGGAAAGGGTGGGCGACCTAGTCTTTGCTGAGGAGTCTGTGGAAATCAAAACACAAACCAGATTTGAATGCAATGTATTGTACCTACCTACTTGAATTCTTTACATTTAATTATTATCTACGTGAAGCTCACTATATTTTTTTTTATTTTTTTTTATTTTTACAATATTTAGAATCAAACAGTCGTTACACAATATGTTGACAATTAATACATTTAACATGTGGACCAGCGAAGATTCCACTCTTACCAGAAATGTCTTAGTCTTGAGGAAAAAAAGCAAAAGTTAAAATTCTCTAAAAAAGTCAAAGTAAATTTAAAAACAACGATAATACAATACTTAAAAATAATACAAAAATACAAAAGTGACAAATCCCAAAACATTAGAAATCAGTCTTTCAGTCTCATTAGTCTTGAGAAAAAAAAGTAAAAGTTAAAATTTTCTAAAAAAGTCATAGTAAATTTAAAAACAATAAAAATACAATATTTAAAACAATACAAAAATATATAATATAAAAGCATATAATGATGAAAGTAATAATATATATTTTATTCAATAAATATACACATAAAACCAGAGACAATATTATAAGGATGTAATTATGTTGCAACACGACAAAATTATAACCTTTTAATTGCATAAAAAGAACAACGTGTATGATTACACGTATTGCTGAAGGATATTGTCATGATAAAAATTATTAGACATTCTCATTTCCATGCATGCACGTAGGTGCTAAAATATTTTAATAATTCATTCATTCATTCATCGCCCTCAACGCTCCTCTTGGGAGCACAAGGCAGAAACCTGCCTCCTCCATTCAGAGCGTCTCTACGCCAATTGCGTCACCTCTTTCCACGACATTCCCTGCGCTCTGATTTCGTTATCATAGGAACGGTGTATTGTGAAAGAGGGACGCCCAGGTTGACGAAACCCTTGCGGACGGAAGAACAGTGCTCTTTTTGGCCAACTATCATTGGACATTCTCAGAACATATCCCAGCCAGAACTCTGCCGGGTGTGCCGGCGCACACCATCATTTGTAACATGTTCATACCATTTGACATCCAAAATCCTTCTAAGACACTTGTTTTCAAAACTTAGTATCTTCCGCTATTGAGCCTTGGTTATGTGCCATAAAGAAGGATTGAAATGATGCACGCATTGTAAATAATAATTGTGATTATGACTAAAAAACTGATGTTCCTAAAGAAATTTAACGCTAACACCATAACGCTCTTAGAAACTCATTCCTCTTAACCTAAATACTATTACAAATAGCATTCAGTGGTCAAAGCCACTAAGTAACTGGACATAATGTTAATTGAAAGGCACAAGTAATAGGTATAGACATTAACTCAAAATCTGCTTGTATGGAGTATACCGAGTTAATGGAGGCCACTTTATATCATATAATGGGAAATCTTAATTAGTCGACTATTTCTTTATTATTAAGTAAAGAAAATCTCTTTGTAAAGAAAATCCATTACAGAAGGATCGATAGTATAGACACTTAAAACTATCAATTAGGCTTGCCGACTAGCTTGATATATTTATATACTAACTAGTCTAATTAAGCACACAAACTAAATATTTTTGATGAGAGTTTTCTTTCGTGAAACTTTCTTAAGTAATCAACTAATTATTTTAAACATGAAAAGTGTTTTCTAAATTACTGCATGTCAGCATGTTGTTAAAGAACTTGTTAAAACACAATAAAGAATTTATACTTTTGGTTAAAAGAAAAATTATTAGAGAAGACTAAATTGGCATGTAGTCTGACAATAATGGACGAGGCGAGAAGAGAAATGATTGATAGTATGACTCCAGACCCAAGACCAGTCTGATTTGGTGAGCTCACATTGAATCCAGATAATTTCAAGAGTTTTCGAAAGTTCGCCGAGTCCTGGGTCCGCTCCCGCTGATGCTTTTTAGACCGTTTTTCCAGTATAATTACAGAGATCTTTTGACCTTATCGAACTCTCTGTGTTTGTGACGTCCTTTCCTCCAATAAAGGGAGGTATTCCTTTTTTCCTTTTTTTCAGGATCAACCGCTTAATGCAACCGGCTTCCAAACACAGAAAGAGAGAATGACTGGATCCTTACTTGTGATTTTCTTACCACTTTCATTTGTTGTGTGTGTTGTGCATGTAATGATCAATTTCTTTTATGATTACAGAGATGCTAAACATATTATACACTACGCTTAGAAGAAACTGCTTGTGTAATTGATTGTGGCTATGAAATGCAACTAGTTTTAACCCTTTCTTTACCAAATTATGAAAGCCTTGTAGAAAAAAATATATTTTATGAAAAATAGGCAATATGTGTGATTATAAGTTGATTTTGATTATTTTTCAAAAAAAAATTATCCCGTTTTCTGGAAATTTTAATGATTCCAATTGTCATCATTGGTAAATAGAGAATAAAAAATGTAGTGATTAGCAAACAATTATTTCTTTTACATTCTTAACAAATGTATAAAAATATCATATTCCGTGGGGCACTGGGCAAAGGATTGGTAACCCACTCTTTTTTGCAAGTTTTTGAGTGTCCTATAAAAGGCTGGTGTTAAAAGTAAAAATATTTTACAACTAAAATTCAGCACTAATGAGATTATCATGAATGTCTTAATTGTTTGTTGGCACGGAGAGGACAGTTTGTATGTTTATTGCATGTGGCTGTTCTGCTAGCTACTCTACTTGTGGGATATGCCGTGATGGTATAGTAGTAAAAAGCACAAACGGTTATAGTTTTAATACTTTTTTACTTAAATTAGTGACATGGTTTTGACTTTGAAGATATTGTAACTGCTATTATACCATCGCGATATATCCCACAAGTGGGGTAGCCAGCAGACCAACTGCATGTAAGTATCATGCAATCCCTTCACTCCGTGCTAACGAAAATTAAGATATTTAGGATGGGTGGCAAACCTCATCGCTGTATTCAAAATGTAACATGTCTTTATTTTTATTGAACACCTGTATTTTACAGAACACTCAAAAACTTGCGGAAAAGAGTGGGAGACCTATTCTTTGGCCGGCACTCCACACAGATCGTTTTTCTCATGCTTTTAAGACATTCGGGATGGGTGGCATATTTACGGGTTGGAATTTCTGATTCATTTCATATTCATTCTAGCTATAGTGACAACGGTATAAGAGCCGAGCATTTACCACGCACATGTCAATATTCTACGAGTTTCATCATACAACATGAATTAGTCCTCTCAATTTTGTGAATCTGTTGCATAACACGATATCGGCTATTGGAGAATACTGATTTTCAACTGCCCAGTACATACTACATAGTATAAGCATATTCTCAATGTCCATTACATTTATTATGAACCTATACCAAAAAAATCAAAATTTCTTGTTCACATATGTCAACTAACACACCATCTTTTTGGAAAATATACATATATTTGTGTTTGTGATGCAAAATTTATGATAATTTCATCACCGATGAATTTATTGAAGTGTTGAAATGGTGTTTCAACACCAAGTAGCTGCAAAAAAGGAGTATTGCATTCATCATAAGCTGTTTGCACATTGTTTTATCTCCTGTATATTTTGCTCGATCTCTTTGATTTGTGCTTGTGTCCTGTCTCTGTAATATTTCTTCAAAATGAGATTGCTGTTGAACTGATGCTGTATAATCAACATCCAATGGGTGTTCATTAGTATCAAATGGATTATCAAACTTAGTATTATCCAAACCGTTTCCAACAATTGTTTCTCCACA
Source organism: Athripsodes cinereus (assembly GCA_947579605.1). NCBI lineage: Eukaryota > Metazoa > Arthropoda > Insecta > Trichoptera > Leptoceridae > Athripsodes > Athripsodes cinereus. Next base: position 10,852,384 of record OX388314.1, on the reverse strand, counting down.
ATCCTCATCATCAGACAGCTCCATGTCAGCTAAATTACCTTCTTATATCATAAAAATATCATGAACATCTAATCCTTTCAATGTCTTGAGTATTTATTAACACTACATGAAATACAAAAATTAAAAATTTTCACTAAAAGGGTTTAATTAAATATGTTAATTTACCAATGATTCCAAATGGAATCATATAAAAAAACATACGTTTCAATGTGATAAAAAAATATATCATTTGAAATTATTATCAGAAATTAAAGTATATATTGTTGCTTCATGAAAAAAAAATATAACTTGTTGGAAAATTAAAAAAACTCGCTTTTGTAGAGTTTTGAATATCTGTATTCAACCAAAAACGTGCACTATTCAAAAACCTAACTTTGAACTTTCAGAATTCAGTTGTTAAAAAAAAATCTGTCGTTCTTATTGTTGCACATGATAAAGCAAAGTGTGGTTAATGATACAAAAGAAAAATAAGTTTCATAAGTAAAAATAAAAAAGTTAAAATAAGTATTCATTACATTGAGATTTATGTAAAAAAAACATGAATGATTCCAATTGGAATCGCTGGTAAGGAAAGGGTTAAGAACTTCAATCTAGTCTTAAGATATTTTGTATTAATTTAGGCTAACAACTAGTACGTAGTTAATACATAACTCTAAGTTAATTTTAAGTTCTTTTGTAAACAATGGAGTCGGTGGACATTAACGGTTGTATTTAATTTTGGGGAGGATTTTGTCGGGGATAGCCTTTCAGGCGAACTTTGAGCCCTTCCTTGAGAAGAATTTGCATGAAGAGTATGGATGACATGGGAATTGACATTCCTGCAAAATCCATGGGTGAGGGAGGGTGCAACCCCTTAATGTGTAGTCTGATTAATTTTAATCTAATAAAGCACCTAGATATTTTAACCAGTGGCATGATATTTAGTAAGTCTATTATTTATCAAATGACTACCAAATCACTGATGCAAACGGTATTTTAATTCTATCTCAATATCCATCATAAAAGGCTCCAATGTTTACCCATCTCTAATCTTTATTACGGTACATCCATAATGTTATTACATTCTGGTTGATGAATATCGCATCTCGTACAAATTACGTGCCAATGATTCTCTGTATTAATATAGTCGTAACTAGATATGAAATGGACACCTGGCAACTATTCGGTTACCGCAATGAAAACTCGTAAAACAAGATTTTAATAGAATTTTTATAAACTTCGGTTACTAAAAAGCAGCTGGTGCTGATGTTTCTATATTAATAATATATTAATTTCATGAGATTGAGGATCAAAAGATCTTATGATGAAAAGGACTTATTAATTTTTTTCAATAAACGGCTTTTTTAACCTTTTGCAAACATAAGGTTCATAAAACATAAACAACGTAAATACATTTCATATTGGATAAATAAAACAAACCAAAAAATTGTGGGTTGTTCAGGATTCCAGCTATTTTGCTAAAGATCTTGCAGGATAACCAGCATCCGGTAAAACAACTATCTGTTACATCTCTATTAATAACAATAGACTACGTGGGACAGAAACCCATTCAGTCTCCTGTATACTTTACAGTCCACTTTATACTAGGTACATATATTGTACTCACCCAGTGTAAAGTGCACAATGAGGTGCTTAAATATCAATGTATAAATTCTGTATTATCATGTACTTACAATAACAATATCATGTACACCAACAGCGTTATACCTACCTACACACGTACAGAAAGCAAATAACCAAACAAAGCATGTTTCTTATACTATTAATAGTTAACATTGGTGTATATTTTGCTTACAGAAATTAGGAATTTACCAAGTTTTTTTTATATGAACAATATTCAACATTAAGTATATCTAATTGAACATTATTCAACATTACGTTTCACGTAAATATATTTAGTAAACGTACAACATCGATACACCGATTTGTGTCTTGTTATTACTGTTTTCTCTAATGAAGTAACTTAGTTTGAAAGATTTATTATTAATTTAGTTTATATACATTAACATTTAGTGGCATTTCATACCTATATTTTCACAATACATCAAGTGTTGTTAAAATAACACGACTGAGTCATTAACAGCGATAGTGAGAGTATGTCAAACAATTTCCACAGATTTAAAAGTATGAAGACGGGAAATGTGAATATTTAGATATGCCGGTACGCCAAGGTTTTACTGTATTATTTAATTATCTTTCATTTTATGAAGGATTAATTCAAAATTATTTTACTTTACGTTTGACTAATTCTCCATTTACTCCTTTTCAGTCATCCCTCCAAAAAACGTATTTATTAATTCCTTTTCTCTTATATTTCCAAGCCACTTGACACCGACCGTAGTGTACTAATATAATAAACGCAAAATTGTAAAATGTTCGTTCTATATCAAATGAATTATTTTGTAGATCTTCTTCCCACGGTCCTAATCTTTCCCTCTAAATAATGGTTTTCCATGTTGAATTGTCCATGTAATCTTTAGTTTATTTTAATAGGCCATTATGATTAAAACAAGCGCCTCCTTGATATTAACTTTCGACTCATCTTTTTAGTGTTTTTTTATGCATCCGACATTCTGACTCTATAGATTCAATAGCTAATTTAATTTCTCAACCAGTTGGCTGCGTTGGTGGTCAACCTCATAAAGGCTCCCTTAACCAAAATCAAATTCGTGCACAGGATATTCCTCAATATGGTTCATTATTTGACATTATAAATCGCATTCATTCACAATATTTTTGTTGATCTATCTGGTAGTCAAGTCATTGACCATAGAAGCAACCATTGATCGCAGAGATGAAACTCACTTCAAATTGTTCTTGTCCTCTTGACTCTTTGTATAATATTTCCCATTCCATATATTTCTCCTCCTGTTTCTTATGGCTTCGCACTCACGATTTGAAAAAGATTGTCATGTATCTAAAAAACTGTTTTCAATCCAGACTCGCATTTAAAGTAAATTGTCATTTGTGTGCTTATAAAATATGTAGTACTCAATGTACTTGTGAGTCTTCAAAAAAAATATAAATATACCTAGAAGAGATCACGTTTTATATGCATTTTTTATTTACTATTATGCAATAGATGTAAGAGTTTTAAAGTAAAAGTTGAAGAACATACTTCAAGTTCTTGTTTTATGTCTCCATGGAGTACTATTTCATACTACAAAGAATAAAACTCTAATTTAAACCAGCAACACTGAATGTTTGCATGATCTCAAAGCTTTCAAGAGTTTATAAATTTTATACGAGTATTCACCAAAAAATATTTCTTACAACATGAAATATATGTGGAGAATAAATAGTATCGTTTTAAAAAAATTTGCTTTACTATTTCAGAAGTTAAGATAAATATATTTCTTAAATAAATTATGTAACTGTAGTGCATGTGAGCATTATTTAATCATAAATATAGAACATGTGTTGTTTAGCTGTTTTGGACATATTATAAGACGTGAGCCAGACAATCTGGAAAAAAAAATTGTGTCTGGTGTAGTCGAAGGAAAAATAAGCAGGGGCCGAATACCAACAAGGTGGTCAGATCATGTGGGAAATGCTGCAAGGGATACAATGTGTGAGGCGTTTAGGCAGGCGGAGGACAGGGCACGGTGGAGGAGCTGGTCGCTTGGTTGAGGTTATGGTGGTCACGATCCTCAGCATTGAGGGACCGACTTGGAAGAAGAAGAAGATATAAAATGAAAATCGTTGAATATTACATTATTTGCTCATATTTTACAATCATTTACTAATATTTTCTACACACTCTTAATATGATTTATTTTATCCCCAGAAACTCCTGAGACACTACTGGGAAACTTCTCACATACTATAATTATATTTGATGACAAATGGACAATACTTATAAAGTTTAAGTTATCGACCGATTGGTGGTGGTTCTTGGTGGAAGTTCATATTGATAATTTTAAAATGAAACACTATTTCTAGTTATTCCACTATTGACTTAATTAATTTTACGAGTGGGCTTTCAAGAGCTTCCGCTCTCATCATCAGTCAGAAGTAAAATTAAAGCAAAAGTAAAAGTACTTATGTATCATAACTCCGTCTTATTTTTACAACTGTATTCATAAAGTTTAATTTATCAACCAACACTTATAAATTTAATGTCTTTTGAGTCATTATTCTCTTAATTATATTATTCGGACTATTTGTCTAGACTCGTACATAAATTGTTTGTATAAATATAAACTAAGCTTAGACATGTAACTGTAATTGAAATCAGTTTTCTAGATACCACAGTAAAGTGTAGGTACACCTCAAGACAGATTTAATATAGTGATATCGTTAACTAAGTTTACGAATGTTATTTTTTCAATTAAGCACTAGAGTTATGAGTCATATATAAAGATTTAACATAGCAAATATCATATAAGGCTTAGAAAAGATAACGTCATCTCATTTGATCACCAGACGGGATTTGATTCCGCAATCCATCTTTTCATGAAATGTTTTTAGTTTCGTGTGTAAAATTCACATTATTGTCTTTTTTTAAAAAAAATATATCTGGGTTTTTTGTTATAAACCCAAATACAACCTTATACACCTTTCACAGTAAGGCAAAAGCAAATCAACATCAAACAACAGCAAAGCAACAACAGCACCAAACATAAAAATTGTCTTACTAAAAAACTTACGGTTTTTTTTAAAATGATATATCTGGGTTATGTTATAAACCCAAATACAACCTTATACACCTTTCACAGTAAGCTATTAAAAGCTTGTGTCGTGAAAGCGGAGTTTGCCGGCACCTGGTATCGAACCACGGACCCCTTGTTCACGAGGCCGAGACTCTACCTCCAGGATACCGACGAACTTTATTCTTTATTCTTCAACATCTCCCGTAGATCCTTTACAGGACACTTGAGTTCATAAACATTACAATAATACTACAAGAAGAAAAACATTAATATAATAGGAAGAGCGTAATAAACACAACATACAAAAAAAAGTCAAAAGTCAAGACACAATAATAAATAAATATAGACACACAAATTCTTTTTCCTCAGTACTAAAAGGACGTAATATCTAAATTTAATATAGGTACTTGTTATATGTAACAGGTTTCCATATAAAACCTTCCTTGACATTGTTCAATATGTTGTCACATATTTTTTTGAGAAAATAAAAATTATTATTAAACGCAATATGGTTTTTACTTTATAAATAAAAATATGAAAGGGAGTCTTTAATATTATATATCAATATATCGCTCGCCTTCAAAAACAACGTCGTAAAATGAAAGAGGCAAATCACAAAATGTCAAATTTACTTATATTTTACCTTTAAATGGTATCTTATATTTTGAGAAATGACAATATGAAAAACAAGTGTAAGCAATAATTACATTATTACAAGTTAGAAATTCGGAACCAGCACCATTGGACGCGGCAGCTGGCTAGAGGGAACTGGCTGTAATCAAACCATCATATCCCAAGATCATCATCCGTTTGGTCAATATAGTCAGAAATGATATTTTAATGACAAATTTGTGACACAATTATTTTTAAAAAATAACGGATATTTTTCTTTTTAAACAAATCGTCACTTTTGTTACCTCAATTGTTTCAGGTGGCATTTATCAATGGTATAATATACCAAAAGTTTATTGAAAAAATTATTTACAGTTTTGAGATATTATATCACTGTTTTTGCAAGCGAGCGATAAATATATATTTACATATTCCATTGACTTCCCTACTTTAATTCTGTATCCCTATACAGAATTATAATGAAATATTTCGAAATATATTGACATCCATTAAAGCTATATAATACAAATTAAATAAGGGAGAATCTATGAAAAATGTATTCTTCATGAAATTTATTTTGTGAATCTTGTAATTGTTTGCTGAAAATATTATTATTTTCATTAAAACTATTATTACTAGCAAACAACTCCATGGTTTAATATTATTAAAATGTATTACCGATGCATTGGTTGTTATTGACTCTCTACGTTTTAAAGCAATAAAATAAAATAAACTTGTATACAAAATGTACATTAGTACTTTACCAACAATATAAAATATTATGTTAAGATATTAAGCATCATGGCGAGTAGATACTATAGATTCATACTACAACTACGGGATCTGTTTACAAAGTAATTTGCTAGCAAAGAGCGGATACCCATCTTACAAAGGTAACATTGGAATATACTAAGGTAGTTTCGAATACTTGTTTATCTAACCGATGCGGAATATCACGTTGATACTAATTGCATTAATAAACTACGTATTTGAAATGAATCAACACAATAAAGTCTAAGTTATTCAGTTACAAACAGTAATGATTTTAAAATACTCGACCAATTCTCTTTGATAAATAAAAATTTTCACTAATTAAAGACTAAGTTATGAATCTTCTTTTTCAATTATTTATTAAAAACTGTTTTGAGGTATCATGTGTATTGAATTTCCAACTAATTGAATAAACGTAACAGACCCACAAACTAAACACGATTATGGCTATGCTGTAATTCATGTATTTTAGAGGCAATGTCTATGTATAAATGTCTACATACAATGTGTTCTACAAATTTCTAACCCAACTTGAAAGTACTTTATTTTGGTAGGCCTATAACACACTATATCTCTTTTTTTTCTACACTTTTTCTTCATAAAGTGTCATGTCAGGTCCCCCCGATAACGGTTATTACAATTTATTATTTATTTATTATCTACAACCAACAACGAGTGAAATAACATTGTTACCTTTGTGATACTCAAAGTTCACAACACACAAAACAGTTTCACAATGGTACATTTTTCATTTCACAACGATCAAAATAAAACATTCCAACATTTAACTCTTGAATCTATTAAATTGATCAATAAACATACATCTTTTAAATTTGTACGATAAGTCGAGTTAATACTACTGTTAGTGACTTCATGATGTAAGAAAAATTACATATTCGTGAAAACGATACGTTAATTCACTATGGCCTGGAATACTTTTTTACATTTCCGTGACAACGATAAAAAAGTGTGATTCAGACATTACAAAATAATTCAGAATAAAAAAGCTTATATCAAATAACATTTCCAATAAGGATCACGGCCGAGTAATAATGATTTGATAAATTCTAAGAAAAAATATATCAGAAATCGAGTAAGTATTAATTTATTAAAGTTTATATTTATCAACATGAAAGACAATTTATATTATAAATAATACAAGTATATTCTTGTACAGTATGTAACCCTCTTCATTCCAAGATGTTTGAGAATATATCAACATTAGGATAAGCTCCCTTCCTTCCTACAGTTTGTATATTCAAGTTCCCATCACCATGCTTCCGTAATAAAAAGTATCACGTTTCTCTCCCCTCACAAGCAAATTGTGTTTTCTCGTATCATGTTGCTTTATTTGAAATGAAGTCAATATACACATACCCTTATACCACATTCCAATACGCAGTCATGATATTGTAAAACAAACAATAAAACTTACAATATTCTGACACCAGTCTACGCCAGCTGTAGGGAAATCTACTCGATAGTCGGATGGGTTAATCTGTGTTCGTGTCCTGTACATATAAAAATTATATGGTGGTGCGGCACGACGACCGGTGTGGCACGGAGGTTAACGCAATTGCCTTTGAGTCACGAGGTCCCAGGTTCGATTCCCGGCCAGGGCAAAATGAAGAATGACCTTTTTCAGATAATCCTGGGTCTGGGTGTTACATGTATATGTGTTTAGTGCATTGTATATGTGTATCGCCGTGTTAGTACCCATAATACAAGATTCATATCTTAGTTTGGGACTAGCTCGGTCTGTGTGAATTGTCTATACGTGTTATGTAAAAAAAAAATATATAAATAAAAATTATTCATGTGAGATTGCTTATATCCATACCCTCAAAAAATGAATGCAGACACCCCAAAGTATTTTTCGAGTATTATAGAATACTTATTTTAAAAAATACGTAGTACAAGAACTAAGTGTGTAGAAGACGAGTTACGGAGTTACGGTTTATAATGTTTATATAATAGATAATTATTACATGTTAAAAAAAAATCTTCAGAGAAGGAAAAACATGAAAGAAATAATGTTTATTCAATAGTTTGTCGGTAATGTCACCTATTTTTGAAGGATTAGTTAAGCAATAGATTTGAGACATTTTGTTTATATAAATCAAGTAACAGAAAAAGATTGTAGGATATATCTAATTTGTTTGTGTCTAATATTACTTAGAATGACAAACATTTCACATCAAACAAACGATATTTATGACAATTTGTCTTGCCACGATTATCACTGATTATGAAAATCAGTCTTAAAACAAAACAGGGAGAATATGTTGAATAAAAGATAACTATTATATTACATTTCAAATAATATAAATATATAATATTGAAATCTTTCTACGATTACAGGAGTGGAATATATTTGACTTCTTTTACCTTCTGAGCTACCTTTCCTTATTTCATTGTATTGTATTTTGAATGTGACAAAAGCACATTATTTCTGTATTTTACGCCACTTTCTCAGCCATTATTAAAACAGTATTTCTTCTTCTTGCGGATTCTGTCTTAGATTTACTATATAAAAGAATTTTCTTGAAATACAGATGAGATCTTTTACAGTACATAATTGTATAATCTCAAAGCCACTTTTATTTCGGTTTAGGATCTTATATCACTATATCTTTAAATAATACCATTCAGAACATAAGCCACCCATTATTTTTTTCAACTTGAATACTTTCTTCTCAGAAATATTTAACTGGTATATTATGCGTTCAGAAATTGAAAGTTTTACGGAATTGTTCATCTACTCGAATTCAAATATTGTTAATAACCTTTATAATTCCTTATCCTAAGTTGGGTAGTCAGAAAGAACGGAATGAAATACAGCTCTATCCTTACATAATCCTGTCGCTTCATCCACGTTCGTAATAATCTCCAAGCATTCCAATTTCTCTTAATAATCGCACAGCCGTTCTTGAAAATTTGATCTGCGTGATCAAGATACGTGGTTCTAGAACGTCTTTTCTTTTGGAAAGATACATACTCTTCGTCATCCATTCACACCACATGACCACGTGCCACGTACAACATGACATAGTGACTTTTTGATATGCATTCTATCCACAACACTTCCCTTGTATCCTTTCATTCGTCAAGTATCCTCATTCTTCTCAGCACTCGCATCTCTACCGCATTTATTCCACTTTCGTTCTGCTTCAACCACGTCCAAGTATCACTTGCATTCTTAAGTCTCGAAACCAGAATGGTATTGTGCAACAGTATTTTTTCCATCTACACATTTTCATTCCCGATAATGACTCAAAGTGTTCTTTCATTTTCTCTTTCAAACACTACACTTTTATCTTCACAGTTTTCATTTTTAAACCATTTGAACTACAATAATCAGTAGTTGAAGAATTGGTTTATCGGCCACGAAAACATAAATTAACTTGCTTCACTCCCTAAATGAGGAAAAACAATTCCAAAAGGGTATTGTTTACCCTGATGCAAATGAAACTTCCCATCCAATCAAAAAAATGTGCAGATAAACTGACTGACAGCAGGTACCACAATCTTTCCCAGTCCACACGATCATTTACCTTCTCAATAAGTTCACGGTCGCGCAGAATAATTTCCGGTTTTTACCCTTAAACTTCTCAACAACTTTAAGCGTATGAAGATCTGATCAGTGCACCCTCTACTATTTACAAAAGCTCATTTTGTAGGTACATATGTAATATTTTACACTGACTCGGTCGTCTTTCGCTCCTTTCAATCAAATTTCTGCCATACAGTTTCCCTATTAAACATAGCTCCGATATCAGCCCGATAGCTTACACATTCAAAATTAGGGCCTTTCTCTTTTTATAAAATACGAGTGACTGCCTTCCTTCACTCCATCGTGTTTTTCTAAACAGTTCTAGTTCAAGGTTCTGACGAATTTAGTTGAAACACTATCATACCCATCAGCTTTAACGCATTCCGTATCTCAGACATGCATACCTCATCACTAACATTCATAAAATTTCATATTTTTCATAGTGGGTACTCTTTGCAACTCCGCAAAATACATTCATCGCTCACTATAACACAGTCGATATTGTATTTTATCCTTTTATAATGTTCACATTCATTTTCGTCTTCATTCGTTTCACTTTATTCCGGAAATATTATCAACGAAATACAAAGACAATATCTTGCATTCTTTTGTTTTCTGTATATGACAGGCACATTACGTTTCAGACATTTGACATCTTTCGTTAAACGATGAGATATGCGTCCCATACTGAATGTCTTTGTTCTTATTGATATGAAGCAGTTTGTTAGCTGGATAATCCATTATGGGATATGTCGTAATAATAAGAATGCATAAATGAAGCAGGGAGTTATATGTCGTGTGAAGTGTAAGTATATTGAATCAGAAAAAGGTTTGAAGTCAGAAATGTTTGCCCAATGTTTCACCAATAATAAATAAACAAACATTCAATACAATATTTTACTTTCCTGAAATTTCGATAATGGAATATTATTTATATCCTCATTACTATCAAAACAAAAACATAATAATGTGTGTGTAGGCTTAAGTATTATTTTTTTTTAGAGATTCCACTACTACTATTACACCATCACCATGAAGACATCCCGGATGGGTGGCAAACCTTTTATTTCAATAATATGTAATAAACCTCGTAATTTATTTATTTCTCTCATATTTATAGTAAATATTTATTGCTTAATAAACGAATTTATTAACAATTGTATGTACTCGATAATTAAATAAAAAAAGTGTGTATTTACTAAATTAAATAAAATAATTAAATAAAAAGTTCAGTGTTTTTATTTCATACGACTCGATAATTAAATAAAAAAAGTGTGTATTTACTAAATTAAATTAAATAATTAAATAAAAAGTTCAGTGTTTTTATTTCATACGACTTTATTCTCAGATAAAATTGATATTTTTTTCTACAAATAGCATGAAAAAATATTTAAACAAAATAATACCGTTTGTCACTATAATATTGATTTAATGATGAAATAAGCTAGGCCACTTGTAGGCCTATTGAGATCTTTATAAAGATAATAATTATATTGTATGATTTGTATCAAAGAAGTCTATTGCAAGCTTTCCCAACGTGTTCCCGGGATTAAATGTTTAATCTTTTATTGACAATGTTTTTATGAGACGAAAGACATACGTCTCAATGAAAAAACTATGTTTTGTATTTTTACTATGAAATTTTACTTCCTTAGCACTGACACAGTGAATAGTTCAAATAATAAAAATAAAAACTGAAATATTGTGAAGTACTATAGTACCATGGTATACCATCACGGCATATCCCACGAGTGGGGTAGCCAGCAGACCAACTGCATATAATAAACATGCAAGCTGTCCTTTCCGTGACAATATAATATCAATACATTCAGGATGGGTGGCAAGCCTCATCGCTTAATTTAAGATGTAAAATGTCTTAATTTTTTCAAACACTTAGCATTTTCAGGACACTCGAAAACTTACGGAGAAGAGTAGGAGACCAAATCTAAATTTGGGTCGGATTATAAATCAAATCTAAATTTGGGTTGGAAACGCCTGGTCTATTGTATGTTTAAGTACAAACGATTTTATTGATTGAACTACGAACTCAGATACTGATAATTATTGTATATTGAAAATTTAATATTGAAATAAATAAATAGCTAAATATAAATATGCTTCACATTTTATTATTTTGTTTGCTTTGTTGTCAAGAAATTTGATTTTTATTGAACAAAGATTAATTTAAAAATATATGTTTTTATAAAATAATCACATTTTGTAGGTTTAATAAATAACATGTTGATGAATTTTGTTGTTTTTTTTGTCATAATTGCAAAATTGTTAATGACCTTGTTACTGTCTTAATGAAATTAATTATGTGGATATAGCATGAATGATCTTGCAAAACGTTACGCAAATAAAAAAGGGGTATCAAATTAACCATTTTGAGCGTCTTACATATTTTTTGACAATCTATTTTTTTACTCTTATAAAAAATATATTATATCCGCAACTTATACGCCAGCGTTCGATGATCCCGGATCCGAGATCAAAGACACCGTGACTTTTTTCTGAGCAGTAGTGGTTGCAACTCGGTTTATAAATAAATGGTTGGTATATAAAATTCAACACTTTTCCAAGATATGTACATAATTTTGACCAGACTCATTTGTTGAAAAACATCGCAATCCAGCGAAAATTGGGCATTTTATTGTATAACTGATCATTTAAATTTTAAATGATTCTTTGTATTGTAATGATTGATATTGTAACCAGTGTACAATAAAGCATTTACAAAGTTTGTTTATTTATATTATAAATAAACAAATAAAATAACTCTATTTTTATCAGCTAATATCTACCAGACCTCCAGTATATTTCAATACAAATAAAATTATTGATAACACAATATGCTATTTACAATATTTTATAAAAAATATTTCCAATATTTTATATAGCATAATCAGATTAACTCTCTCGATGTTATCATCGAAAGTACGATACCTAGAACATTTATGGGTTAGGCAGAGAGAACAGAATACCATATTAATATTTATTTATTTATTTATTCTTTACTGTACATTGATAACAAGCAAATTCACACAAAAATACATTTAAAACAAAGACAATCATACAATCAATATACAGAGGGCGAGTTTATCGCAGAGGCGCGATTTCATCCAAATAACCCAATTTCATGCAACTTTCACATAAAGAAAATCTTAAAGAAAGGAAAGAGGAGGTAAAAAACGAGAAGAATATGTAGGAAAAGGGACTAGGATACAGAACATTATATAGAACCTTTATTATGTCAGGGCAGAAAAGTAAAAATTGACCCTAAATCAAATTGAGTAAGCTTGTTATTATAATGTCTTTTTATATTCGCTTACTTTTATCCAGCAAAAATTAACTTCAGACCACTCGTTAGTAACTGCACGAGATACCAACTTGGAAAACTGACACCAATTATGAAAGTGTTTTATGAATAATAAAGATACCGTATCTATGATATCTGAAGTAAATTACATTATATTTTATAACTAAAATTAAGTAGGTATATAATAAAACATTTTATATTTGTCTCTGGTGAGCAATTTTAATTACTTGTTCTTGATATATTTAAATTATACACATGACCTTAAAAATTGTTTAGTTACAATTTTTATATAAACACATATAAAGAGCAGTATGAGAACATAAACTGAATTTTATTTAAGAAATTTTGGATTGTGAGATGAAATCACAAACTTTAATTTGATGAATAATACCTGCATACATTATATACCTACCATAACATTTAGACACTCGTCACGTTTCTCCTAAAATAAGAACTGGCGACATATGAAAACAATTACAACATTAGAGATCATCACGTAGGGCTTGATTTCGTGCGGTAAATTCGCAATTCTTGCTGTTAAATTATTTTTAACGTTGTGTTTCAACTACTTACATATTAGAGATGTGAGGGATAGTAATTTATCAACTCACTATATAAAGATACGTATGATATCAAACTATCTACTATATAGAGATATAATGTAATGTCATCCCATTCTTCTTCTTCTTTTGTTTCAGTTAGGACTGTGTCGTGTGGTTTTCGGAGCCTGCGCCTAGCTATCCCTCTATCGTTTGAGTGGTCTTCCTGGGGATCTGTCTCCTGTTATGCATCCGTCTGCCGGTAGTCTCACCATTATACAGTGATATACATAGATACTCATATATGATCCCAGATAGTTGTTTGATACACAAAATTTACGTTCGTAAAATAAATGTGAACAGCTAGCAATTTCTAAAAGATCAAGTATTCTGTCAAATTCCCACACGCCAATTTTTGTATGAAGGGTTTGCATGAAGTGGAGGCAGCGAAAAAATATGTAAGGACAGATCAAATGGCCTTCGGTACTAACTTACCTTACCTGGGATACAATGTGAAGGCATAGGTATGCTAATATGACTAGATCTATATTTTTCTTCGTCATTTTCTAAGTCATAAGGATCTTGACTACCACGCTTCATTCGAGCCACCATCTCATTTTGTTCCTAAGTGCGATGTTCTGCCACGATGCTATATAAATCAAATAAAATTGCGTACTGTATAGAATAAGATTCAGATTTTTTTTAAATATATACTCATTATATAAACACAAAATGGGTAAGTTTACTAAACAATCAGAATTTCTAAAGCGTTTCGAAATTGACCGAATTTCGCAAACCGCGACAGTAACCGAATATCCAATTCTTCCTGTTTAACTATACATATTAATTTCATACTTTATTATTATTAACAAGTTACTATTTTTAATCAATAACAAATAGAATATTAATAATAACAAATAAATCCGGAAATCATTAAAATTATTTAATCCTCTTTGAATCTATTTCATTCAATAAATAGTCTCAAAAGATCATCAACAGACTTTTCACTTCAACTGAATGTTTTAATTGAAAGATTACCAAATTAATATTATGTACCAAAGATTATTAAATTCCTTAGCAACAACATTCAAAATGAATATTGTACTTAATTTTGTGTCATAAACAGACAAATCTATTTCCTTTTATACTTAATGTCACTTTCAAATTATTTTGTTAACGTGAACTTTTACATTTAATCCAGACATAAATACTATCTATTTTTAAAGACTACATCTACTCCAATACTTTCGTTCGTACTCAAATTTATATTTAAACGAGTGATAGAAAAATCAAACTACCTTTAGGTTACAAAAAATACGGAAATTAGCATACAGGACTGCTGACTGGGTGAAAGAATTTGAGCGCCTACATAACGCTTAAGTGAACAACCATTTAGTAAAATTTGTTCAACCATACACTTGTATTATAACTATTTAGGTAACGTCATTGTAGCGAACAAATAAAAATCGAATATCCACAGTCAATATTATTTTCGACGATACAATTTCATAAGCTTATAATTAAAAAAAAAAACAAAATCTAGATATTTAGTTTATTACGTAAATCATTAAATTTCACAAACAAAAATATTAAGATTTCTTTTAAATGTTCATATTTGTTTAAAATTTTCGGTAGAAAAAAGATAAGTATAAATATTTTGCTAAAATAAATTTTAGAATGAAAAATATTTAGACAAGATTTTTTTAGATAAGATATATACACATCATCACAAGAAATGAGGTATATTTTCTTGGAAGTAACTTGATATTTTTTTTATAATTGGGTCTATTTTTAAAGACAAAATCTACTCCATTACCTCCCTTTTATCAGATGTCAAAATACGTCCCTGTACTCAACATTATATAATAATACCGCGGTACTCGTATTCATCATAGCTATGAAAAATGGAGGTGCAAAAATAGTCATCACGCTTTTCATTCTGCCTACTATTTCCTTTACTTGAAACGTGGTATGAAAAACATAAAAGAAATACCGCAGACAAAGTAACAGATATGTGTTGTGTAGGTGTTTAAAAAAAATATATTAAATATATTTTGTGTATACCCACCAGAATTTTATTCATTACCTTACATTTGGTTACACTTTTCTTCTTTTTTTTCAACACAAGTGAACGTAGCTTTCATATTTTTTTACATTCTGATGTTTAATTATAGTATTCTTGAATCTTTCATTCACTCATTATATACTGCTACAGCGTCTTCCATATTATGTGATGTAGGCTGTGGCTAATCGTAATAATCAATACAGATCACATTTCTCATTTACATAATCAGCAAAAAAATAAAAATATCAAAGATGGGTGCCTCATTGCTGATTTCAAGATGTAAATGTCTCATTAGTTTTAAGAATCCGGAGCGTGTGACTGTGATGCATCACAAACCATGGCACGCTTGTTGGAGTATCCATTGTACGCTGTCACATGCACTATGGAAGATACTTTTTACGCATCTCCACCTGCTGTGCGTTTTGCACAGTGCTGGATATCAATTTGACTGGTTTTTTCTGGGTTTTGACACAATAATTATAAGTCAATACTGATAATAATAATATATTGACTTAAAATAAAATTATTTAATAAAAAACACTGGTATTGAAAACTCACAAAAAAGTGGGAAGTCTACTTATGGCCGTGGACTACACGTAGCATCTTTTTTTTAAGCTTATAATGAATAATTATAATAGTAAGTAGAACATTTTGTAGAAAAAAAAATGTGTAAAAGGTGTACGTATTGTCTTGAGACAATATCTTCCAGTTAATTAAATCAAATTTTTGGTACCTATACATTTAATAAAAAAGTAATTTGAGTTAAATAAAATAACCTTTTCATTATTTTAAGTTCATTTACTCCTAAAAGTTATCAAATCCTTCGAATTCGACTCCGAATATTTTATGTGACAAAATATGTTTAACCTCTTATACAAAATTATTATTATCATTAATATTTACGTGAACTTTATAAGGCAATGATAAGTATAGTCACTTTTTACACAGCTTTATCTGAATTTCATGAAATCTTTAATCTCTCAACATGCCACTGAAGATGTCATAACTTGATAAATTCGACTTTCTTATCAATTTTGAGAGTGATTAATGTTTTAAATGATTTTATGAAACGATTGGCGTGGAAACTTCAGAAACAGTTTTGTAATTAAGATCACCCGGAATCTTTCTTAATAACCTCTCTTAATTAAACTTCCGCACTTAAGCCTACAAGTAAATATGTAGTGTAAAGGCTTTTTATGCTGTTATAAAAAATCTATTAGGGTTTCATATTATTATTACTAAGCGTAATAATATTGCGGCATCGCGAGAAATAAAAGAAATTTTAATAAAATCTGATTTATTTATCAAGAATTCCGTTACACCTACAATCTTTGTCCAATTTTGACCCTTTTTATCCATAGAAATATTATTTATGAAACCGTTTTAAATTTAAATATTTTTAAATATTTGATAGCAAAATATATGTTGTAGTTGTAATTTCAATTTTTTTTTATTTTTAAAAATCATTTCTGTTTCTAACCCAGGTGCATTGTTTTTACTTATTTATTTATATAAAAAAAATGTAATTGAATCGGTCATTTGAGAAACAACATAAGTCAGGTTTTTAGCAGATACGATTTTTTTTTTAATTGGGTCGTTTTTCTTGAAACGTGCGTTATTTCATTTAGAAACCACGTAATTTTTACATATTTTATCCAAATTGAGCTGATTAACTTGGCCAGACAATAGACATTTCTGTTTTTAATCCAGGTGTATTATTTTTACTTATTTACGCATATTATTGTTAAAATTTCTAAATTATTTTACATTGTATTGTTCATTCATTAAAAAATAAATTAATTAATTAATTATTGTTTCGAGTCAAATCATGATTTGTTTTAAAAGCCAATTCAATATCACTACGTTATTTGTTAATTTCACCTTAGAAAAATACCTTTGAATATTAAAAATTTCTACCACGGTATCGATACCACAAGTAAAGTCACAAGCACGAAATTACGTAACAAGGTATTATTGTATTACAAATATTGTTAGAATGAAGCACATTTATCATCACGAGAGATTAGTGATGTGAGAAGAGAAAATTCTCCAAAGAAATTTCTCGAGAACGAGAAATTTCTCGGAGAATTTCTCCTCTGATGGAAGAGAAATTTCTCTCGATTATTTTTCTTAGTGGTATTATGACCTTTCGCCCAGTACACTTCGCAGCCAACCTGATTGATACAAAAATTTGTGGGGCTGATTAAGGCCCAAATCAGAGGTTATTAACACTTTTTTCCATGTACGTACCTGCATTTTTTTTTACTTAAATATGGGCATGTGGGGTGTAAAACATCAAGATTTTTCATCAGTTATTAGCACTTTTTGGTAAGAACCTAACATTTTTTTGTTTCCATAATTAATTGTAGCCATATTGGTGATAAATTGTCTCAACATTTGTACATTGTTATTGATTGATTGAATAAAGTACCTATTTATTATTATTATACTGTTAAATAAAAAATAAAAAAAAATCTCCGTAAATTCTCTACTTCGATAAATTTACCGAGAAATTTCTCGGTAAATTTCTCCAAAAATTATTTCTTGAGAATTCCACAACACTACGAGAGAGTATCGTGAAAACCATTATTTTATATTAAGATTGTCAATACAATGATTGATAACGCCGAAAAACTAATAAACACAGATACATATTAAATTCATTCACTCACACTATGAAACCTTCCAGCCTGCCTGCCAGCAAACTTACTGTATGTAAAAAACATGCAAATCGCCATCTTCGTAACTATACAACTAAAAGACATTCGAAATTGGTGGCATACCTTCCCGACTTACCTGGAAGAGCTTGATAGTTGATTTTGCCTTGTGTGATTGTGGGCAAACTCATTTCTTCATCTTTGAAACATAAAAAACAACATAGTAGAAGAAAACGTTTGTTTACAATTTCTTTATTTAAGTTATATTTACTTATTATAATATAAACGTTATTATTTATTTAAATAACACAGCTCATAATTTTAACAAAATACATAATGGTGTGTCTTAGTAATGTTTCTCCTTTTTGAATTTTATACATACTTGGTCTCTGACTATTTAATATTCAGTGTATGGTGCATCTTTCATTCTGCATATTAAATAGTTCTATAGAATTCTCTAGCGTGCACCATTACGGTGAAGCATTTCATAAGAAATATTTTAAAGGATAAGACAGTGGTAGCGAAATGGCTTTTGACTAATCTGGTATTAGATTTCTGTTTGGGTAGTATTTTCTCTTATGAGTACGCCCAATTACTAACTGTTAAACCGAGTTTATTTAGGTTTATCATGATATTATGAGCATTTCATTTCATTTTAAAATTTACAGACATTACATACAAGACGTATACGAATTCAGACCTTTTGTACCTCTACAATTTAATAAACTCAAATATTGACTGTACAGACCTTTAAGCAAAACTATCTTTAATATACCAAATAGACGAACGAGACACACCTCGACTTTAAGTAAAAAAAAAACTACTAATACTGCTCAGAACTTGCCATTACACTGATGCCTTGCCCCATTATAATACGAGTAATTTGGAGTAAGTGAGGTCCGTGGACGTATTCTGTATGTCCAGGAGCCTTTTTAGGAGCCACATTAGACAGGAATGAAATATTTTTTTAGCTTTATTTTTGTTTTTTTTTTTCTGTGTTTTGTACTGTACCGGCATAATAACAATGAACTCAAAGATGAGCTGATCAAGTACAAAAAATATGTTAAATCCTTATTATATTGTATTTTGTAAAATTTTATTGTACTATGTATGTTGCCCATTTTTAAAAAAAAAAATTAAATTTAAAGTTAACGTTGTGATAATTCATTTTAATATGAGTTTTAAAATGTTAAACTAAACACTGTTTAATTTTATAGTTTTAAGTTACTCTTGCCCTGAAGATGCCGCAAGGCGAAAGCCCTCGGCAATTAGAATTTAGTCATTATTAATTGACTAAATAATCATACGTGAAAATTAAACAGTGTTTAGTTTAACATTTTAAAACTCATATAAAAAAATTGTATTGTAAAAAATACCATTTCTTTCTCTTTATCAACCATAAAAAGAAAGAGGAAGGTTAAGGATAGTAAAAGAATATGAAAAAAATAGTTTTCGTTTTCATGTTAAAAGAATTGCGAGAGCAAGTTAATTATAACTAACAGAATTAAAATACAAAAGAGAAACTTAATGAACAGATTCCGAAACAAAGTGGTCCAAGTTTCTTTATTGTCTGTCTTTGCACCAAGTATTTGAGGAAGTATAAACACCTCCGTTAATTGATTCAGTAAAGCGAGCATCAGGAGAATAATGGTTTTTTATTTAATATGATATTGTCAAACTAATATTTAATTAAATACAAACATGTGCGTGTAGTAATACTGGGGTAACAAATACCCCCCATGGAGATATAAGCGTGGTGATGTTGCCAAATTAACGATTGCTTACTATTTCTACACACGAACAATCTAGTCACTAGTCACTAGATTCTAGTGTATTCATATTCTAATATATTCCATTTTAGATTTAGATCCGTCAAAGGAGTGTAGTAATAATTAGCTTAAATTAAATTTTAGAAACGATAAAGCTATACAAAAGAAGGAATGTAGGCTTTCAACTTTTATGATAACCCTATTTTCTGAAGTTGTTGTAAGTCCAGGCAAATTGAACAGGCAGAAATAAGAAATGTCAGGGATTATATTGAATTTTATTACTTAAAGGTATTCCAGGAAACAATGGCAATATTGTTGAACATCACCCTTTTGTGTTTAAATTAACATTATTGTTTATCACCGAATGCCTTTTTAACTGCAAAATTCACGAAAAAAATATTTTTCACGTGCTAGAAATGATAATGAATTGCCAATAAGCGATAATGAATTACCATTTTAAAAAGTCACAAACAATATCTACTTTTACTTTCGTATTTGCTAGAATCAAATTATCTCATTTGGCACATCATGAAAATGAAGTACTTAAAATGTTAAAATATACGTATTAATGTCAGATTTACATGTACCCGCCATTAAGAGTTATAATTATAAACTTTGATTTCTAGTGCTCTGTGATTGAAATTTAATACAGAAAGTTGTGATAATGATGATGTGCAAAAAGAATAAATAAATAATAAATAATTGAACATACTAGTATCAGTAGATAAATAAAAGTCTCACATTACTTAACCTGCACCTAGATAAACAAATATAATTATTAACCTTGATGTTAGCTTCTGGAATTCGAAAAGAATTGTACAGGTGCCATTAAACTACAACTTTTAAAATCGTAAAACATAAGTTCTTTTTCAAAAATTTCATTATTCAGCAGTAATTTTATCTCTCATTTGTATTCGCTTTCAAAGACAATGTGATTTATGATAATCTGAGGTAGTAACTAATGTCATTATAATCGTTGAAGTTTTTTTTACATTACTCCTAAAGTGTAAAAGATACTAAATATCTTTGACAGTCATGATACTTTTAAGCACCAAAAAATTTCAAACTTCGATTATTGTTTTATTTAACTTTTAAATATTCTTTTTCGTTTCAGAACTAAGTGTTCGGGAATTTATTACTCCGCATAACACGGATAGGATCCTACTAGAAGAAAATAAAGGTAAGAATATTTCGTATTTTTTGTGCATACCTAGTATTTTTTTCATATTATAAGATCTCATAGAACAATAATATAAATGTACAAGAGCATGTATAAAGAGCATAAAACACATCATTTATACCGGTCAATTGCGTATTTATTTTATATTTTTCTATGAACAAAGTATAAAGTTATTCTTTCAATACAATTCATAAATAAACCTGGAGTGGGTTTTCTATTTTAGTTTCTGAGAATATAATTTTGTTTTAACGCTAATGATCACGCGATAATTCAATTTGCTTTCTAAATTTGAACTTTCGCATTACATTCATTCTTTAACAAAATCTATATAACTATATAACATATTAATAAGTACTCATATTTGAATGAAGATACTATTTCACAGGCATGTTTTAAAAGTCAAAAAAACTTAATTAACTTATCAAATTTTGTTTACACGTTTGTGAATATAATAAAAAAACATGCTAAGATAATAAAATATTTTCGTGCCTTTTGTAGACAACCAGGATGTGAAAAAATCGTTGCTCCAAGTTTTTTTTTTCTACTTTTCCCGTTAATTCAATCAATAATATTTTTTTAGTCTTGGAATTTTTGGCGGTCATTGTTCTATCGAGTTGTATGTAGGTGATTTGAAGAAACTTAAACAAAAATCTTTTTATCTTCTTTTTAATTTTTTTTTTTTAAATTAAACTTACGTATCTATTAAATATTCTGGAACTTTAATATTTTAATCATCGAAATTTATCAAAAAATAGCTGATTATTGCTTTAATGTTACAATTATTAAATTTAAAATTTCTCGACTTTGCATCATCATGAGAAACAACAAATATTAAGAAATGAAAAAATTAATAGGCATTTTTTTTTTTAAATTTCACGAAGCTTGAAAAATTAAATTTTTATTTATGAATTTAAATTATTGTAAATAATAAATTCGCTTGAGCTATTTAATAATAAAAGTGATAATAATAAAAAATAATAATTAGCCCACAAGTGAAAACAATAGGTTATATAGATTTTAAACAGAGTCACTTTCATAATAAATAGTTGCATTAGTTATTGCATGCGTACCTGAATTTTGGAAAGCGAGTCTGGACATAGTACTGTTGCATGTACTATTTGTAATAATTTTATTTTTGAATTAGTTTTTTGTTTTAAGTTTTCATTTGAATTAACATAACATAACATGAACAGACAATTCACACAGATCGAGCTAGTCCCAAACTAAGATATGAATCTTGTATTATGGGTACTAACACGACGATACACATATACAATGCACTAAACACATATACATGTAACACCCAGACCCAGGACAATCTGAAAAAGGTCATTTTTTATTTTGCCCTGGCCGGGAATCGAACCCGGGACCTCGTGACTTAAAGGCAAGTGCGTTAGCCTCTGCGCCACACCGGTCGTCTTAATTGTTTTTATTTTAATTTGTTTTAATCTTACAAAGAGTATTAAGAGTATTTGTTAAGTTATTTGTATTGAACATTATATTGTATTATTAAAAAGAGGCAACAGCCGTTTATTTTATCGATAAATAAATAAATAAAAAATAACTCTAATTGAACCTATTAAATTAATCCATAAGCTTTCAATGCGTATGTACTTACTTATTTTTAATTATCTGATCTTAACAAGCTAGTAATTTGATAGGTTGTCATAGTTAAAATGTCCTAACAGAAATAGATTAGAGAATTTTCATAATAGGTTTCCATAGTTGCAAATTGACTTTTAAAATAATCCCGCCAATATTATAATAAACCTTATTTTGACTTTTGTTTGAATCTCTTGGTTGACTATCTGCAACCAACCTCACTCTCTCTCGGCCTACCGGGCTCGTTGGCGTGTTTTCACGTCAGCGAGCCCCGAAAATAATAAAACTTTTGTGTTAAATAAAGTGTTGTAAAAAATAGAATTGAAACCCGTGTCAATATAAACTATAAGTAGTGACAAATAAACTTGATTAATTTAATTAGAACCTGTTGTATAAATACTAAGTGCCTTGTGAATATATAATTAACTGTGTGTTTGTGAGTGTCTGAACCAGGCATTAAAGATTAAACTATCAATAAATGTTTCTCGTTTAACTTAACTGTTTGTTTTTAATTGTGAAACCAATCTATGCAACTCTACGATTATCCCTGAATGATTCTCAGACTCTGCTGACTGATCTGGCTGGACAATGTAAGGAAAGATGGTCTCGAGTCAAAGAAAGAATTGGAGGAAAGTATAGTGATAAGTTGTTCAATAAATAATGGGAAAAGTTGATATATAAATGGATGTCGACAAGGTACTCGAATGATCACTCTATTAGATTTCATGTAAATTCCATCACTACAAAACACAATAATTTCTTTGTTATATCAAATAGTTGTTAATTGAACATACAATAGTATAATAGATTAATTAATATTCAACATCACTGAATCCACAGTCTTTGTGTGGGAATATCCCAACAACCATCATAGAGCTTCGTATTATATTTCAAAGTGAGTTAATAATTACATAGCAACCATAGTTTACGAAACTAATGATTTTGACTAGGCGTGACTAGGAACAATATTGACATTTAATTCCATACGTGTAGTAGGATGTATGTGAAATCTTCAATCACATATTCAAGAATAACTTATCACATATATCCAGAGTTAAATCATTTATTTATTTATGTATTTATTTATTCTTTAGCCCTGATCACTCGTAAACGAGTAGATGGCCTTTGAAAATAGAATAGAAAAGAATATTTATTCTTAACTGTTCATTGATTACGAACAATTTTATTGAAGGCATATTCAAATTAAATACAATTAATATACAGAGGGTGAGTTTCTCGCAAAGGTGCGATCTCTTCCAACTTACCCAAAGGTATACTGTAACACCACGTAATTTCAACATAGCATTATAATAACATAACCTGCCAATCATGACTGACAGCCGCTGTCAAGATACAGGAAGTACCTGATTAGTTGCCAGGTTCATCAATAGATGTCTCATTGATGGAAGCCTCCAGAATGTTCCCGAATGTTCTAGAACCTTCTAGAACAATCCGAGCGGAAATAGGAAGGCGGAGTTCAAGGCCACAGTACATCTCCCACCAACACACCGTCCACTTCCAAGGTCTCCATCCAAGGAGCCCGTCATACTGAAAGGGAGAATCGCGGTGGCTCTTCCAGGGCCAAGGTCTCCTTACCTACCCGTTACTCTCTAGCTGTCCAAGATTTACCTACTCTTGTTGCTATGAAGTGATTCTCCTTACCTACCGTTTCTCTCTATAGCTGTCCAAGAAGTACCTACTCTTGTTGCTATATGGTAACTCTCCTTATACCTACCCGCTACTCCCTGGCTGTCCGAGATGTGCCTACTCTTGGTGCCATACAGTAGTAGCGACCCTTCTTACCTACACTCTCTCCGACTACCCCAAATCCCATCTTACATTGCCTGGAAGGGAAGTCGTTGTATTACTTATAGTGTTGTGTATTATACCTATCTATGTTTGTCAAGTCGGTTGTATTACGTATAAAGTGGTGATAATAAATAGATATAGTGAAATTAGTAAATAGTGTTTTAAACTCTCTCGGTGTACCCCTTCAGGAGTACACCTGGCGCCCAACTAGTATTTTAGTGTTGACTCTCTCTGCATTCCCCTTCAGGGAATATTAAGTGTAAATAAGTGACTTGTATTAATAATACCCGTTACAATACAACATTTCAAAAAAATCGTTTAGAAATAAGAAAACGCTATATTTATTGATGAATTTGACTATTATTATCTCGGACTTTTCTAAATGGATATTTATTTTAATTTTTGTTTTTGTTAAATTTGTATATGACATTTTGTCTTTTATTGTTTGTATTCATCAAATTTTGTCCAATCTCTGTTTAAATTGATCTAATTGTTTTATTCTGTTACTATTGTTGTTTTGTTCAAATTACTACTATTTTTGTTGCATCTTAATGTTTATTTTTATAAATTTGTACCAATTCATTTTCTATCATTTTTATTATTATTGTCTGTCAAATAGTTTTTTTTTTTAATTTGTTATATGTTTAACGTGTAAAAGGCTCACGCCGTGTACAAGTGATAAATAAATAAATAAATAAATATTAACAATTATAAGATGTAATTTAAGAAATTTGTTTTTTCTTTGAAAAATCATTGTATTGTACATTATTTATTAATTTCTGTATTCCTAGGTTTTAATACATAATGATGTTTACTTTTGGGTAATTTGAAACAAGTGTTTCTTTCTACAATACGTTATTGATCACGAGAGAGAAATCTTTCGACTTATCATGTCATTATCAATCTTGACCTGATAAGTCGAAAGACATCTCTCTCGTGATCTTATGGTAGAAGGAAGCACTTGTTTCAAATTACCTAATTATGGAATTCTACGACGTGTGCACCGACACAATTAATAAATATTTACTCTTGCTAAAAAAAACGATTGTTAACAAATTAGTAAAAGTATTATTTCATGTTCATTTTAATAGTAAGAACTAGGTCTTCCACTTTTAGCTTTCTTGTGACCTATAAAAGACGTGAATTAGTAAAAGTATTATTTCATGTTCATCTTAATAGTAAGAACTAGGTCTTCCACTTTTAGCTTTCTTGTGACCTATAAAAGACGTGAATTAGTAAAAGTATTATTTCATGTTCATCTTAATAGTAAGAACTAGGTCTTCCACTTTTAGCTTTCTTGTGACCTATAAAAGAGATGAATGACCTAAAAAAAATAATACATTTTAAGATATTAAACATCTTCAATTCAGCGATGAGATATGCCACCCATCCAGTCTGCCTGATTTTGTTTGTACAAAAAAGACTTTCTCATTTATAATAGGTAGTTGGTTCGCTTGCTAACCTACTTAAAAGATTCCGTGAACAGTATTTCAATAATATGAACAAAGTTTATTTTCCAAAGCTAACACGACTCGCATATTTCCAATTAATCCTAGTTAGTACATTTATTTTTCAATGGTATTTTATAATGATATGGAGCATAAATCTCACTACGGATTTATAATGCCATCTTCATGATACAAACATTTTATTAATTTCTCAGAACAGCACCAACTTACCATTTTCAGTTTAAAATTGATAAAAAGAGTAAATGAACAAAAAACCGTAGTTTTCTTTCTAAAAATTCTATATTTTCGAGTGTAACTTTGTGGAAATGCATTTTAAAGGAAAATATTTAATTTAAATCAAAACACTGTTTTATTCCACTATGAGAATATGTGGAATAAAACAGTCTTTTGTGTGTTTTCTCATAGTGGAATAAAACAGTGTTTTGATTTAAATTAAAAAAAAAAAAATCTTGTATCCTTTTATATGTGTATCTGTAAAATAAATTAAAAATATTTGAGAGATTGTTTTTCGAAATTCCCCATAAAAATATGTTCCACGCTGTAGACTTCATAATAAAAAAAACCTTCCAGTAAAACGAATATAATATTAAGTACTTATCTACTGTCATGAAATACTGTATTTCAATTTTATATTGGAGTCTCTGTTAAATATAGTCATAAAGTTTTATTGCTCTTTTAGTTCACTTCTTCTCAAATGTTATTGCTCTTTTTTCGTTACTTTATAAGATTCAATATTTACATTCATCGTGTACTGGTTATGTATCATAAATTTCCATGAAAAAATATCTATCTGTGTATATATTATTATTTATTTATATAGAAAAACATCCATAGTATCCAAGCTTCTACAATTTATTACACAAAATTAAGTGAATTCCAAATTAATAAGCTTAGAATTGAAAAATACCTTAAAAATAATATTCTTTACAAAAGTAAAATATGTAGAAGGCTTATATTGAAATTACCATTTTATCTATTGTTGACAAGGTTTGTTTTAATATTACAATAAGCCTAAACGAACTTTAAATTATTAGAGACATGTACATTGTTTATCCTTCAGCATGTTTACAATTTGTAAATTAACCATCAAAAATTAGTTCTTGAGAATGCGAAGTAAGGTAAGTATATGTGGAATGCGTTCATTATTCTTAGTATTTGTTATCTTAATAACGTAAGTTAAATAGTTAAACAGATTACTGCTACAGTAACAACAAATAGAAATTCACAAAGTTCCTTGTCTTCATTTTGTAACAATCTTGTTTTATGATCTTATACTTTAAATAACACACAGTTTACTTTTGGAGCACCCGGTAAAGAATTGATCTCCCACTCTTCTGCGTAAGTTTTCGAGTGCCCTGTAAAAGGCAGGTGTTCGAAAAAAATAAGACATTTTACATCTTAAATTCAGCGATGAGGTTTGCCACCCATCCTGAATGTCTTGATTTTATATTGGCACGAAGAGGACAGTTTGCATGTTTCTTACATGCAGCTGATATGCTGGCTACCCCACTTGTGGGATATGCCGTGATGGTATAGTTACTTTTCACTAAGATTTATTCTAACCTCGAGCACTTTCGTCAATGTTAATGAATTGACATTTTTAAGAGAACTTGAAAATGTCAATTCATTAACATTGACGAAAGCGCTCGAGGTTAGAATAAATCTTAGTGAAAAGTAAACTGTGTGTTATTAAAAGTATAATATCATCATAATGAATTTTCACTCTGTGAATGTACAAACTTTAGAGTTATTAATAATCTTGTTTTACACATTCTAGAATAATTTATTGTCTCATCTTGCTTTGAAATACTGTTACCATAAATTTACTCATAACTTTCTACATGCTCAAGAATGCTGATTCTATTTAGAAAATAATGCGGCACTAAATAAGTAACTTTTTCATTTGCTTTAAATAGCTAAACATAAAGCTTATTTGGTAGTTACCGGAATCTCCGTGTAGTGCTTATTTTCTCGAGCTTTAGACGAGCGTGCTGTCGCCATCTTTAGGAATGTGAACTTCACTTATGAACCTCATTCCACTTCATAATGCCAAAAATGATGACAACATGCTCACCGAAAGCTCAAAAAACCAAGCACCATACGGAAATCCCGACAATCACCAAATAAGATTAAAGAGATCGTCAAAACCTGAAGAATTATTAAAGTACTTGAAATACGAATTCTGTAACTTTTCATTATCCTCTTTATTTACAACTCTTTATTACCCTCATATGTTTTTAAAAACATGAAAATATTATCTTTATTGCATATTTGAGGGTATTATGAAAAAAAATGGATTATATATGAATATGTAGTATTTCAGTAGTTTTACGTTTCATTTACCAGGATTTTGTTATTTTTTATTCTTCTAACAAATAATTTACCAAATAAATTATATATGTTATAAAGCACAAGATTATTTTATCAAACGAATAGACAATTCATGTATATTTAAAATGTAACGGGATATAAATTAATTTTTATTATACCAATCTGCTTTTAAATAAGCACTTAATAAAAATTGTGAAAATCATTACCGAAAACCACACTTACTAAGCGACACGTTTCGTTGATGATATATTTTGTTATACAAAATATTATATTATCTATTTCATAATATCATAATATTTACGTGATCAGTGAAGAGATTATTATTATGATATGTGTAAATACATTGTCATCAACTTTGGAGATTAAACAAACATAGCATTTAATACAACGTGTTCCCGCATTAAACAATCTAATTAAATTTAATAATATTTTCATTTGATAAAATTAACTACGATGCTACAATATCATTATTTTGATAATACATTTATATTTTAAAAGCATCACATATGCAATTTTTTAATAATCATAAAAAAGTAAGGTGAATGTTCACACAACAATAATAAAATATCTTTGAATTTTTCTAGACGAAATGCGGCTTCAACAAAATCGAAGAGTAATTGAGATATAATGTACATATATATACTAGATCGGACAAAAACGTATAACAAACAATTCTTGAGCTTCAAAGTCATATATTTATTGTTCAGTACAGTTACCGTTAAGGCTCAAATTTTATGTAATCAATGTACAGCAATGAATGAATAGGTAAATAAATAAATAATAAAAAAACCTCTTTACCTGTAGCAAGTTTTTTATTCCATCACTAAAGAAACGGACTTTTTTCGAATCTATAACTAGTCAGTGGCCTTCACCACATCATTTGAGGTATGATAATTATTCCCAAGGCCTTCTTTAGGTATAATAAAGGCATAAAAATCACAAAAAGCAATGATCTAGGCAAAAAACAGGGTTACAAGATCAGTTTAAAATTCCACAGAATTTTTAAAGTTGCACACTGAGTATCCGGATGATCGTTTTCAAAATAATTGCGCTAGACCGTTCTACCAAATAATGAATCAACGCACTCTTTAGAGGAGTTCTTATATGACTTGCACTATTTTTAACTTTAAAAAATGTTCAATGCTTCAATTTAATTTGTTTAATATTTAGCCTGGATGATACACATAAATGTGTTTGGTGCATATTTTAATTTATTTTAAAAAATATTTTTAAAATCAAACTTAAAAACACTATTTCATTCCACTATGAGAGTCGTTTTAAAAACAAGAAGTGAAGTCAAGTTACAATGAAGTCATCATCATTACCAATACAATACTGTATTGCAGTTGAAAACATTTTAACAAGTAGAGCAATTCTCATATAATAAAATAATGTTTTTTTTTTAAATACAAATAATCTTTTATAATGCATCTCCAAAAAGTTACACTACAAAATAGAAAATATATTTTATTTCATTAGAGCATGTCTCCACGTAGAAGACAGCTTGCATGTTTTATATGTAGCTGATCTGCTGGCTACCCCACTTGTGAGATATGCCGTGATGGTATGGTAGTAATAAAGATGACTCCAGATTTCTGTTTTTTTTAAATGCAGTGAATTAACTCATTGATCTAAGCTATCACATGAAAATGAAAAACATCCCCTGAAACACTGTTGAAGGTCATTTAGTTCATATTTTACCAGCATATACTGACTAGAAAGCTCATCAATTCTCGCTAAGCTTTTTTTGTTAATAGTTAAATTTATTCAACGAAATTCTCAAATAAAAGCAATCGAATTTTTCCTGATTTAATTAATATTTTTTTTAATAGAGCTATATATTGTACATTCTATAATACACGTATGATGAAAATGTAACAAGAAGTGTAAAATAATTATAACTTGATATTTTTTACACAAAAACCATTTTAAGATCTTTACCACGTATTTCATACATTCCTATAGTTAATATTATTTATATATTTTTTACAGAACCTTATCATTCCAAATCTTAAACATAAAAACTTAAAAAAAAACAAATGGCAAGATGACGAATCTTTCGTCTGTGAAAGATTTAAGAAAAAAATTAAGTGTGTACACCTACATAAATTTAGTGAAAAAATCCACAGTGCAAGAAAAAAAATGTAAATAATATTTATTTATAAAGCATATTTCACGCTTGCTAAAACACCTACTTACATCATAAACATTTCAGCAATGTTTATAGAATTTGTGGCAGCCTTTTATCCAAGAAAATCTTGTAAATTATTTACAAGGTATTTATAAAAATTATTACACAGCGAAAACAACTCAAGTTTTCATCTTATGTACGGAGAAAAATACCAATTTCGTATAATAATTCACCATTTGATTCAAAGCTTCGACCAAAATACTTTATTTTTTCTTGTCATTCGTGGCTCATTACTTTAGGACTTAAATACAATAAGTTGACAAAATGAAAATAAATAATGAAACAAAATAATAAAGATACTTCGTATAACAATACAGAATGAATGTACTTGATATAAAAATACAACCACGTAGCGCGGGAGATATTGAGAAAGAATAAACTCATCTACGTTCATAATACTCATATAATCGTAACAAAGATATCATACAATCACATGAAAGCAATAAATGTTGGTTTTTTAAATCATTTTCTTTGTTTATTGTAAATTACTATCGTTTTCAATATCACATTTAACGTTCGATATCATTTTGTCTAACCCAAACGGTGGTATGTAAAATGGTGACGTAAATTAATTATCACTTAAATTTCAATTAAACTAAACCAATATTTGAATAGGTCCAAATGTAAAATTCACGCTTTAAATTTTAGACTAAAGGCCTTACTACACGTACAAGTATCACCACACTTTGTTTGCGCAAGCTTCTCGCACGAAAACACGGAACACGGACGTAGCTACCACACAATACAGTTAAGTACGCGCTAGCCTCATTCTACCCGCAAACGTGAAACGAGACCTATGGTAATTCTGCTTCAAACTGTTGGTGTCGAAACGATAAAATAAAGCGCGGCATGAACACTGAACACCCAACCACACGTGCAGGTAAATACGCGCATGCCTGGCTTGCGCAAGTAAAATTTCAAGCAAGTCGAAAAGTCCGCAAGCCGCGCTGCAGAGTTTGCGCGGGGTACAGTTTTACCAACTACACGCACGGTGTTCCGTGTACAAGTCGGTTTGCGCAAGCAAAACTGTGGTGATACTTGTGCGTGTAGTAGGCGCCTCACAGTGGTAAAAACTGAGAACCAATCAATAAGTACTAAGTAAAATTGAAATTTAAGTTTCGTTGGTTTGTCTTAGGTGATTAAAGGTGCCTTCAATCCTGCACTTCCCTTACACATCTGGGTCCAAAGACGACGTAATCATACTACCCAGGTACTTAATTCGATCCACCCTCCTCAATTAAAATTAATAGTGATAATTCATAAAGTAAGATAACTCGTTTTTCAATCAAGTCATCAAATTATTATATTGTAAATGCTTCTGAAATAAATAGTAGGTATATTATTTTCACGCATTGTTTACTCTATTTTACTCGTATTTACTTATGCAACAGTTTACTACCTCCAAAGCTTGTGATCAAGTTAATACTAAAAGATTTCCATATTTGTACAATTTACATCATCCGTGCACATAGTCATTATGCAACATAGTTGGAGAAGGATTTGCTTAATCTCTTCCGTACTGGAAACAAGTTGATTCAACATTTAAATTACCATATGCTGTGTTGAACTAAACATTAATTCCGCCAACTATTACATTTATGTACCGTGGTACGTAGCTGAAGTACACAAGTAGTAATAATCTGCAGTGTAAGTTATATAATCATTTATCAATTAATTGTCGATAATAACTTATCGATTTGATCATGTTACCAGCTTACCATTGCAATGAATTTGAAAGGATTAGTTATATCATATCAAATTATATATTGAAAAAATAAAACAGGTGTTTTATTCTACTAAAGATTTTATTTTGTGAGAGAGACGTCTTTCGTCTTATGAGGACATTGTCAATCTTGAGATTGACAATGTCCTCATAAGACGAAAGACGTCTCTCTCACAAAATAAAATCTTTAGTAGAATTGAACACCTGTTTTATTTTTTCGATATGGAATTCTACTACCTAAACACCGACACAGTGAATAAATTATATATTACTTATATATCCAAATTATATTTATTACACTTGAAATAGTACTACAAAATAGAATAATGGAATGCTCTGTCTAATCCCACTAACATGACGTTGGCTATCACTAAGGTATTACATATCTCTGTCTTCTATTTATTTAAAAGTTCATTTATTTACCTTCTATTCATATCACTTTTATCTTTAAAACTTCGTTCATACTTCATCATCATCACCATCATGTTGCCTCCCATGTGGTGTATGGCAGAAAGGATCAATCTCCACTTATTTTTATCCTTGCATACCCTTTTTGCTTCAGTCACTATCATAAAATTCCTATGCATACTCTCCTTTTCAATTTACTCAAGATCCGTGATCCTGATTCTGACGTGCAGGCTCTGCTTTATACGACCTTTTCATTTAATCCATGGACAACTACGTCTGCGAGAACGATTCATCTCAGCTATGTATATATTTCACCTACACTTTTTCGTATATTTTTTTACAAAATAGTTGAACAAGAAAAAGTGATACAAAAAAATACTTAATATTTTTAAGATTTTATTACACATAAGATAAAGGATATCCCGTGGAGCACCCGGTAAAGAATTGGTCTCCCACTCTTCTGCGTAAGTTTTCGAGTGTCCTGTAAAAGGCAGGTGTTCGAAAAATGAAGACATTTGACATCTTAAATTCAGCGATGGGGCTTGCCACCCATCCTGAATGTCTTGATTTTATATTGGCACGAAGAGGACAGCTTGCATGTTTCTTACATGCAGCTGGTCTGCTGGCTTCCCCACTTGTGGGATATGCCGTGATGGTATAGTAGTATAGTATTAAAGGATATTACATACTGTTTTATATTTGATCGTATTTAGTGCTTAATCTCGTCTGTATTATTACTACTTTACATGGTTATCCCATTTACTTGCTTTATACTTAATTTATGAAAACTAACGAATAAATATTTCATAATGTTACTTCAAATTCAAACTTACTGTAGACTCTCAATATTACCAACATCATACTGAAAAACACATAACATGCTTTTCAAAAGATACATGATGCTTATGGTGAAAGAAAATTGTAAACACAAATGTGTTTTTCATGTGAATTTCATGCAAATAGACAAAAATGCTAAGTTTACTGATTTAGAAATAAAAGAACTACATTTTAGTGAATTTTATTGTTAAATACTATGCCGTGTCCCAAATGGGGTAGGCAGAGAGAACGTAACGCCAAACAGATCTATCTTTACACACTTCCTTCGCTTCCTCCACATTAATTCAGTTTCTGATACACGCACGTCGGATCCTCTTACTCAACACGCGGCCGTCATAGAGAATTTGATCCACATGATCAAACTACGTGGTTCTCGGACGCCCGCGCTTCTTTCAGACAAGTATATTCTCTTTGTCATTCTTACCTTTATTGTTAAATTATCCTGTGGAACATCAGATTAAAGCCCCATTCAACAGCTTTAAAACGAGACCTCTCCTAGGTTTATATCATCACTGGTTGCCAGTCTATAGGCATCCAAAGGTGCCAAGACATGAGATTTTTTCATAAAAATTGTGATTTTTAAAAATTAATAACTTCAAAAATAATTGTGCTACATAACTGAAATTTGGTATTTTTTCATAAGTCTATGATATACCTATTGTTGCATAAAAAAATCATGAAAATCTGAGACATCAAGTCTGAAAATCTCTCAAAATTGTGTTGAATTGACACGGAATGACCCTTTAGTAAGATCCAGCAATGGTATTCCTGGAAATAGAAAAGGCGATGCTTACGAATAAATAATGTCGAACATAATGGTTTTAAACAGGATTCGAGACATTGACGTTCGTACTGTGGGTAAAGTGCACTTAAACATGGTTTAAGTTTCCTACTGCAGGGAGTTGCATAACCTTTTAATTGTGCTAATGAAATACATGTTGGGTAATTTCCTAAATTTTATAAAGTAGGTATATTAAATTTCAATTGTATTAAATTTCAATGCTGCTAACATTTTTATTGCTTTTAATTATTTTTTTTTTTACGCGGCGGCAGAATTGCCATCCACACTTCTCAGCATTATACAACCAGATAAGTCTCCATATGATCAGTCATGATCACACAAAAACTTAACAGTCTAATGCCGGGAAAAATTCACCTATCCAGATATACAGGATATCAAAGGATTAGGCTCAAAACGCGGGATCAAAATACCAGCATTGTGCCTGAAATATCTGTGTTCAGAAACCTTTTTACAATATTACAAGTGTTTATTATAATAGATTTTTGAATTTTAATGTACAAATTAACCGGTAAATCTAATTTTTGTAAATTATTTATTAAAGATTTCGGAGTTACCCCTGTAGCTGACATGACTAAAGGTATTATATAAACGGACCTAGAATGCCAAATATTTTTTATTTCTCCTGCTAGTTCTGTATATTTACGTATTTTTTCTGCGACGGTTGTTTGTATATTATGTGTATTTGGGACAGCGATGTCGATTAGGTACGATATTTTATTACGTTTATCATGTAATACTAAATCGGGTCTATTATGATGTATTTGTCTATCTGTTATTATGGTTTTATCATAATAGAGCCTATAATTTTGATTTTCTAATACCTGTTCCGGGTTGTATT
The DNA here is from genome assembly GCA_947579605.1 of Athripsodes cinereus. NCBI lineage: Eukaryota > Metazoa > Arthropoda > Insecta > Trichoptera > Leptoceridae > Athripsodes > Athripsodes cinereus. The sequence continues at coordinate 10,817,257 of OX388314.1, read as the reverse complement.
TATAATAAGGTATTACATTATTTGAGTTTAAAAGATTATGTTTAATAGCTAAATTTTGATGTATAATTTTTGCTACATGATTATGTCTATAAGTATACTCAGTTTGAGCGAGAGTGGAACAACCCGAAACTATGTGTTGAATTGTTTCCGGTTTGGCCAGACATTTCCTACACGAATCATCAATTATATTTTGATTTTTTATAATATATTTTTGATAATTTTTTGTATTTATTACCTGATCTTGAATTGCTAGCATAAAACCCTCGGTTTCCCCATACAATGGGGAAACCGAGTTATTTATTATTATTAGTTATTTTAGTTATTTTGAGTTATTTTATTGTATTATTATTATTTATTTTTGTATTGAAGATTGCAAAATGTTTTATGTTTATTTTATATGTATTGTAAAAGGCAAATGCCGTATATTGATTGAAATAAATAAATAAATAAATTTTATCCCGTGGAGCACCCGGTAAAGAATTGGTCTCCCACTCTTCTCCTTAAGTTTTCGAGTGTCCTGTAAAAGGCAGGTGTTCGAAAAAATTAAGACATTGTACATCTTAAATTCAGCGATGAAGTTTGCCACTCATCCTGAATGTCTTGATTTTATATTGGCACGAAGAGGACAGCTTGCATGTTTCTTACATGCAGCTGGTCTGCTGGCTTCCCCACTTGTGGGATATGCCGTGATGGTATAGTAAATAAATAAATAAATTTCAAATTTAATATTTTCCTTAACGTAGCTCATCTGATGCCCCCACTTAAAACAGAATTTTTTTCAACCTCAGATGTAAAAGGAAATTTATGATTTGGGAGAGATTGAGGGAGGAGAAAAATTTTATATCTATCCAGTGTTGCTTAAAATTTTCTTAAATCCTTTAAGACTGTATCCTCCAAATGAGAAAAGAAGTTCAAACATTTTCCGATTCCCAGCTACGGTTTTTTTTTCTTTATGAAGGTATATCAAAATAACCAAAACAAAACTACACGTTTTTGAATCAATATGAACAGCCTAAAGGTAACTTGTGTGTTCAGATAAATAAAATCATTTGCTTTATTATTTATGTTTCACAGTTCAGTATTTGCTGCACAGAATGACGCAATATTTCACAAAATTCGTTGAATATTAATCGTTCGACATAATAAATCTTAACCCCGCATAATAATTTTACATTACTGGAATACTGGTTAACATAATTACGTTCCGGTGGGTTTGTAGTCCATTATTTAATCAGAGATTTAGGTTTGGAATTATAACATACTATATATCGTAAGTTAATAAAAATAACCATGATGGTTATTTACTACTAAGATTTGTCTCGCCATTAATTAGTACACAAACCGCTGCTGCAACACAACAAATAGGTCACATGGATACAGTAGACCAAATCGTAGGTATACGATTATTATAACCTACGTAATAAGTTCAGATACGGGTTCGTAGGAATAATGAATCATTGGGAAAAATAAAGAGTTTTGTCAAAATTCTTTGATCCCTGTTAGTAAAAACAAGCCGAACAGTCATCATAGGTAATCTTTGTACCATATTAGGTTTCTTGTGTCAGACAAAATAGATCCTATATACATATTTCTCCAGTCCGGTCTTTCTGTTGCATCATCATTACGTTTGCCCGTTTATGGTTTGATTCTCCTTTACGCATGAGGCTTGTCTCTATAAGGAGGATGTTTAGATTTAAGTAATTTATTATAAATTTGTAATACACACAATATATGCCACTCTTTCAATACTTACTGCAAATTAGCCACTATAAAAAATAGACGGTTCCCTTTGCATGTCAAATATTTAGTTATGGAAAAAAAATACCTACCTTTTTTCAATTTCACAAACAAATATTTCCCATTGCTTAACTATTGAACGGAACAAAGACAACGTATGTCATGCGATTATATCATGGTTTATTTCATATTCCGTTTTGTTTTTATGAATTATAAAAATTACAAAAGTGTCGATTTCCCGAATATAAATAAGACATTTCTAACTAGACAGTCGATATACTTGTATTTACAAACAAACCAAAATATTTACCATGGTAAATAGGTTTTCTAATAATGTGTACTATGTTATTCATGCCGTGAAATATTTATAATTTCAAATTTTCAAACGCTTCAATATTTTACAACATTGTTTTCAGTTTACTGAACCAGAAAACTGAGGACTTAATTAGTTTGTTTTTGTACAAAATATTTGGCTTTTTACTTTGAATTGTGCAAAGTTCGTGTCTGAGTGAATATGATTTAAAACATTTGAACACGTTAAATTATAATTATCACAAACCCTTTGAGCATAAAGAAATAATCAATTATTGAAGCATTTTAATACTCGTTAACATTAGCGACCATGTTAATAAAATGTGCATTTTGCTCACGGCTTACTTATTTACATCTCATAACGTCATTCTGGTTCAATGTTTTATAGCATTCTTAAATATCGGAGAACTAGAAACCGATAGAATAACATTTCTTCTGAATTTATAGATATTTTTTGAGAAAAGATATATCTGGGCTTTGTTGTAAACCCAAATACAACTTTATACACCTTTCACAGTAAGCTAAAAGCTTGTATCGAGAAAGGGGAGTTTGCCGGCACCTAGGATCGATCCACGTACCCCCTGTTCAAGAGGCCGTGACTCTACCTCCAGGTTACCGACGAACTCGATTATATTATACGAGCTATGAATACTGTTAAAAGTTTAGTAATATTGGTAGTAGCTATAAGTTAATCCTCTAGTAAATGTTGTCATTCAATACGTATCTATAGGTACATAATATACAGGACATGCCTTAATTCTCATTTATGATGTTACACAAAACCTTCCGTAATTGAATTAAGTATTGCGCCTATATAATGGCGGCCTTCTCAGTTTATCTCTGGGTGTTAACTCTCCATACCCCAGATGTGAATTTTACTGGAAATATGTGAATAGGACACATTCACTCTCTACCTTAATAACCCTAACATATTATTATAACTAATTTGATTAATTTATCCATTCATTTACACGGCTCAAATATTCGCCAATAAGAGTAATTAAAAGATATTTATCTTTTTTTATCACGGCAATATGCAAATATACCGAATCCAGTTTACATAACTGACGTACCTACTATATCGTTTAATATAACAATGTTTTGGAGTTTAATCTGATTTTTTGTGTTAAAATTCTTAATTACAAAATGACATCTTGACAATCGAAAAAAACACTAAATTTTTTTTATAATTTCATATTTTTGACACGAGTTTTATTTATTCCCTAGGTTTACTTCAAAAATACAGTCGCATTACAAGTTTCAAATGGAATAAAATATAAGTGTTCCCTTAACGTTAAAGAGTTTTGCTTACGTGGTATACCATGTAGTCTCTATGATAGAGTTGAATGTACTTAAAACAACACGTGTAAAATTCGTATAACTAACAAGCAATTAATTATTAACTACAAACCTTATCAACCATTTAATCAAAGAATCAAACAAACTACACTAGCATCAAAGATATGAAAACAAACTCGTGTATTCTGTTTCGTACACGAGTGTAAGTTTTCAAAGATTAGGTAGGTACTGAATATGTTACGAGAGCATCAAATATTTTCAGGAAGCTTACAGAATACTACTGCTACTATACCATCACGGCATATCACAGAATACTCGTTATACATAACAATATTTTAATTTCATATTTGATTAAATTTGATCCTTGTTAATTTTACTTTCAAAGGTATACTGAAACATCATTAAAGGTATTAACTGTAAATTTATTTGGCATAAATACACAACAAAATAAACGATATTTGTAACAGATCTGTAAGGTTGCTGGGTTTTATTCTAAAAATTTGATTTCTTTTTACAAACGTATTTTGCTGTTATACTATAGATACTGTTAAAGTTTTTATATTTTTCTATGGAACCTAGTGTTCTGGAATACTGTAGTTTAATGTAGAAACCTTGTTTTGAGGTACGCAAAAATAACATAAGAAAAATGGAATCGAACTTGCACTGGTATGTGTCAATTTGATGTTATTTTGAAATTTTCATAGAAAATTGTTTGCAAGGCTTCATTATTATGCCGTCTTTTTTCTTGCTTAATACATAAGAAATCTATGTTTCATTTTTTTACTGTACATTTATCACAAAAATATAATACAATATTATTTGCAAATATATTCAAATACCTTGGAGTAGATTTTTGCAAAGACGCAATCTTTTCAAACTAATTCAAAAATATAAACTAAAAATAATATGAAGTTATATTTAAGCATTACACGATATAATCCAATTTCCTGAATCTCTCCTTTTTTGTTGCCACTAAAAAGACAGCGTTAATGTATGTTACATATATATATATCGTGATGGTATCTATTGTAGTATAATAATACTAGTATGAAACGTTTTAATGTGCTTGTCTTCACTTCATAAATATTAAACTCTCTGTAATGAACATGCGGTTTGCGTCTTTTGTTTTGAGATAGCTGAGAAATACCGTCATAAAATTAATAACATCTTTGTTTTCATAATACCTAGTACAACTTTATAACTAATTCTATTCGAAAAGAATTATAAACATATTACACTAAATACAAATGTATACTACTTTTCATGTTTTTTTTTTACATAAATATTAAAATACAGAATAACATAATCAAAATTAACTTGCTCAGTTTGTTTTTTTTTTAATATTAATAGTAATCCCGATTTTCTGTTTTTTTTTAAATCATATTACTTAAAAATGAAGACCAATTTGAATTGAATTAGAAATTTAATTTTAGTCAAAATTAAAATGAAAATCATTTCAAAAGCTTTACGCATACCAAAGGTATAAAGCAGACACATTTTATTAATTTATTTCTTTTCATATCATAGTTACTTCAAAAAAAAAATTCCATTAAGATAAACCGTATTTTAATTAAGTTGTAAATAATTTAAGTTAAAAATAAGATTTTATAACTAAATATTTTCCCGAATTATAAAATAAATCCAATCCTTCATACCATCACGGCACTCTTCACCAGTGGGCTGGCCAGTGGACAAACTGCATGTGAAACACGCAAGTCGTTTTCCCTGTCCGTCAAAGTTAAGACATTCAGAATGAGTCGCATACCTTTTTTTAACTTTTATTTATAAAAAATATGTTTACATAGTCAATATTATTTTGCCTAATTCCTTATGGGGATTTTGGGCTGTGACCTCATCGCTGTATTTTAAAATAAAATAGAACAAAATAAAGTAAAATGTTTGTTTCTGGCACAGAATGTCACTCGGTCATTCTATTTTAATTCGAGAATCTAAACTTGAGAATAATTAACATTTACGCGGATATTCTGGAATATCTCATTTCCTTTACCTGGGCTATGCACAAAGGGAACGTTATAATTAAGCCTTCTACCTCATTTAAACTTGAAAACTCGCTTGGACAACTTGTGAATTACTTTGAAAATATTTATCAAACGAAGAATGATTTTTTTTCAAGTCTTAACTCACAAAATGCAAATGAAGTCAGTATGAAATTCCGGTAAAGTTAAAACTACATCAGTTTCGTTTTTAAGAAAAGATAGAGTATCTACATATAGTGCTTATCATAGCTTAACTCAAGTTGATATATGTACTTACATACAAGAAACTTTATGGAAGTACTCTTTGTAAATAAAACGAAGTGTTAAATTTAAAAAGCTGTACAAAGTTTCATTAAACAAGAACTTAAAGCACCTCTATAGAAGCATGGGACTTATAAACCCGGAGTTTTATTATATTTTATGTTTTGTTTTTTGCAAAACTTTTCTTTTGTCCGTATATGCTTCATAGTTTATTGCACTATTTTGTACATAAAATATTACCAATATAAACGCTTTTCATCCCGTAATTCTGAAGTATCCGATTTTTTTCAATTTTCCCCATCCGAGTATACAAGTGTTCTTATAATAATAATAATTAACTTAATAATTTATTGACCGTCGTTTTGTGATACAAACCACCGCAAAAGCCCATTTATCTTTGTTGTATTCGGTATAATTTCAACATTTTAAAATAACTTTTAAAATAAAATATTTATGCGCAAGTGTTTTCTTCAAACAGAAAACAATAAGATTCATTGAAGACAGAATATTTTATTTTACGATCATCTTTCCTTTTTTTCGTAGACGTTCACGAGTTTTTCTAGTAACTCAACATTTTATTATTGTAACACAATATTTTCTTTTATTTTTCTACATCACAATTTGCATATCCACAGAGGCGTGCGAATGTTTTTTTTATATTCAGTTTTCAAATGATTTAAGGATTTAATTAAATACTAGTCTAATTTCAGATTTTTTTAAATTAATACATACATTTTTAAAAAAATCTTTTTTTTATTTTAATTCTCATTATATTTACAATTCCAGAAATTCTGGGTACGCCTTTGCACATATGTATAATATTTCCCCTCCGGCGGTAGTAAAAACAATAGCATGACAATTTCACAAAGTAGCATGTTAAGAATATGTCCATATGCTTCTAAGTCTTATTACGTTTTACTTAATTATGTAATATAAATTTATATGCATTAACATATATATTTCCCATATTATTACCTACCAACATCTCGTGTATCACTTCACTACATTGCACCATATTGTGAAACAACATAATGTATTACCGTACACAACATTACAGCAGGGCTACTCTTGACAAAACTAAACACGATCTTAATCTAGTCTTGATCTTGATCATACGACGCACGAAGGGACTATGGTCAAAAACACCGCGCTACCGCTAACGCGCGATCGGTTTGCGTGTATTTTTGACCAATAAGTTTGGCCTACCGTTTTGTCAAGAGTAGCCCTGCAGGCCTGAATATTTTTTATTTATTTATTTTATTTTATTGTAACAGAGTCATACAGTTTATCTCACAATATAATACAATAACAATAAATATTTATAATACATAAACCAATCAAGACATCAAAAATTACAGTGTAAGTACAAATAAGTAAGTACTACATTATGAGTAGGCGTCACACTGTTTTTGAAAAAAAATATTTGTAAATGCAAAAAATGTTTTAACTCGTTTATTTAATTGAAGACTCATTAAGGTTCTCAATAAAATAAATTGAACAAATCCATAAAAAAAACGCTCCTTTAGCAATAATATCAGATCTAAGCGTATGGATTGCCGTTGAAAAATGTAAAACAAATGTTGCAGAGTAATAATAATCAATTGGCGAGCTTATTACTTGGAGGCAGTATCTTCCAGCTAAACTAGAAAAAGTTCGTGAAAAATATTATATTTTTTTATAAAGATTGCTATAGAAAACTTTTACCTATAATTTGTATGGACTTATTATGTAAGCTATACTTCAATAGCTCTGAAATTGCTTTTCCATGAAAGGTATCTTGGCATTATTTTGAACCAATATAATGATTGAAAATTATAGATGGTTGATGAGATTAGGGTCCTGTGTATAAGACTGTGTATCTAATAAAACGTTACTGTATGAAATGCGTGAGATCTCGTGTCTGGGTCATATAATGCGTGGAGAAAAGTGCCACATTTTGCGGTTGATTATGACGGGCAAAATAGAGGGACGCCAGGGATTAACGTCTTGTAGAAGGCAGACGTAGTGACTGAGCAATATACTAGATTGGACTGAAATGAGAGGTGTGATAGATTTTTTTTGTCAAAATAGATCTACTATTGTCGCGGTCACATAAGGGATGCAAAGTTCCATAACCTTTATTAGAAAAAATACAGAGTTACGTTATATTCATTCACCTGCCTGTGTATACCAATTGTGTATATTACTTGCCGAATTAATTAAAAATATACTAGTCAACACTAAAACAGTCTTTTATTATTACCGGCAACCCACCCGTAACGAGTGATTTGTGAAAAAACAGTCTTATACAACAAAGAGTCACAAAAGAAGAATTATCTTTGTAAATCAAGTACATAAAAAGATGAGTAGATATTTACAAGCATATACTTATGTAGTATCAGCTATTCAATTGAGTTGTATAGTTTCAATAGAAAAGGAATGAAGTGTTAAGACATACATGCACAATAAAATTTTGCATCTGGTGTTTGTCCTCGCACAATAAACAATCTTTGTCTTGTTACCTTGTCATTTGACACAAACAGCCAGAAACTGGCTAAAGGCTTTGTGGTATAAATAGTGTTTAAACCTTTGAAGTTGTTTCACTATACCATGTAAGGAATAGGCGCTATGAAGTTGTGTTAGACAGGGGTGAATATAATTTGTCAGTAGGGTACCGCCAACGCATAAAATGACAGAACTTATGTTGAATATTACACAGAATTGTCACAGAACGATATATATAACTGTATTGAGTGTAGATTGTGATATTTCAGGGTTTCAAGATTAAATGGATAAATTTTTAGTTTATTTATGCCATATATTGTTTTATTGAATATTTAATTAATTTATCTTTTTACTTTCATGTAGGTAAATCGGAAGCCCTTAAGTACTTTTTACAGAGATTCCTGTCCAAAGTTTCTTTCTGAAACTCTAGATACTCCAAAACAACGCAGATTTAAAATGTACATGTATTTATTTATTTATTTATTTTACACAATAAACGGCTATAAGCCTTTAACGAAAAATTATATAAGTTACATCTAAATATATAAATATAAAAAAGTAAAAACAATATACAACTCAGAAACCTATGATTTAATCAATGGAGAATAAACATTTAAGTTTACAAAATCCAACAAAATAAAAAAATATTTGAGTACCTAGATAAGAAAACATTAAAATAAAGTAAATAGGGAAAAAAATCTTTTTATCAACCAAGAAATACATTCATTGTACCCTATCATTTCTCAAGAATAACTACAGACTAAGTAATATTAGTTGATTTACGAAATTATAAAACTTTTTTTTTCTACTACTATATCGTGGGTTCAATGCTAGAATTAGACAACTCAAATTTGATCGTTTTGAATTACATATTTCGGATGTTTCCCTTTAATGTTTTGAGTAATTTCTAATAATAATTATGAATTGAGAGCCTTTTTTATACTGTAATCAAAGTGTTTCAATAATATATATAATATTAATTACTATCCTTCTGAGTGTAATATCATGATTTATCCATCACCTCAAAACTTGATTTTGAGTTGTCTAGTTCTAGCATTGAACCCACGATATGTTTTATTATCGGAAGAGACGTTTTTCATCTTGCTAGAACATTACTAATATTGGCAATCTCCTAACAATGATTGATTTTTTTTTTAATTTTGCTACGGAATCCTACTACCTAAATGTATTTGCAAATATGTATATTTTATTAGTTTTTGGTAAGTCAATCATCGACTTTATTGGAATGTGAAAATACACATGGTTCATTTGTTACGGATGTACAAAAGTATTTCAGTCGTGCCAACCCTATACTCTCCTGTAAATGTGAAATGCGAGGTTTTGAAACGGAAAACGGGTTAATTATTACAGCAAAGCCTTCTTCAAACATGTACATGGCGTTACACGTACCACTACTTACCTACCTACGTAAACATTATGAACCAAACATTCAAATAACTCGTACATTATGATAAGTTATGAAATATATACCACGCTCTTACATAAGTGTAGGGTAAATGTTATAAGGGAGCCGAGATAAGAGGACCCTTGGTAAGTAATCATATATCTTATTTGAAGTAATCAAAACGTGCTTGTATATTATCCATTAAATCGTGTAAATAATTTATTATTCTTAATAATAACTAACAAATTATACCTACAATGAAGATATAACCACTAGCAATAATCGTGATTTGTAGATTATACAATATTGTAATTGTAAGATTTATTTATTTATTTATTTATTAAAACAATAAACGGCAAAAGCCTTTTACATGATAGATCTCAATTCAATACAACATACAAATATTAACAAAATATAAAAAGACCCTTAAAATTTCTGAATCCAACAAAAAAAACATATACCTATATATAAAAACAATGATAAAATATTTAAATATAGTATATAAAAATTGAATTATTATTACACTTTTATTTTATCTCATTATAACAATTCCTTCAAAAAAAGAAAATGAGTGGATTTTATTTCTCTGCACAGTAACTTCATCTCTTACATGTGATATCACCAATGATCAAATACATATTGTTATGGAAACACGGGTTATTCTATCTGTATCAAAACTGTTGTTGGTATTTTAATGAAAAGAACGAGAGACTTATTTTATTTCATGCACTCTACCAGTCAATATCTGTACATGTAATAGAATGAAAAATAAAGTTTTTCTCATGTTAAATACTTTTTCAATTACGTAATGTTTTACACGCGGTGCATATAGTTATATAATAGTTTAATGTATCCTTACTTTGTGATCAAATAACTAACTAGGAGTGCGTAAATAGCTCGTTTCCAACATCAACAGTAAATTGCTATTCAACTTGAATCAAAATCAATCAAGAGTTTATATGCAAGTCTACTTCGGGATCCTAATCAAACAGTTTACTCTCGTTCACATATGAATTTAATAATTATCTGTTCTATTCGAGGAAATTCAAAGTGTAATATTACTGTATTCGTATTACTTACGTCAATCTCCTTCTGACTTGAAGCAAATAGATTAGTCATAACACTCGCTTCTGTTATATTATTTTTATCCGTTAAACTTTGCATTAGTATATTATTATGACAACAATTGTATTGTATTTATAACAACTTTGTGAAATCTCATTTAATTAATTTCACTGATTACTATCATTTTAAGTTGTACTTTATACTTTATACTTCATACTTTGGTGATGGGTGTTTACCAGAAAGGTTTCTGAGGCTAGTTATAAATTCACAATGAAAGTTTTTTTTTATCTTAAATAATTGTTGAAGGGTGACTGTGTTCACACTGTGAAAATTCATATTCAATAATTTTTAACAATAAAGATAAAATTGATAGAATGGATGGTAGTGGAGTGTATAAAATTAACTGCAAAGATTGTAATAGTGTATATATAGGTGAGACTGGTAGATCGATAAGGTCTAGGTTTAAGGAACATTCCAGGGCGTTCAGGGGCCTTTCTAATTTTTCGGAAATGGCGGATCATTTTGTTGAACATATTCATTCATTTGATATAGACAGTACAGTGGTTTTACATTCCGAATGTGGTGACCGATATCTGAACGCAATGGATTATTTAGAATATTTAAACATCAGGATAATATTGTTAATATCCAAATTCCCGCTAAGTCCCCATTACTAGTTTACCCCGTCTCACCTAATGTTGTACCTACCAATATCACTCCCCACTCTTCTACTTCAATCCCTGCACCCACCCCTCTCCCCCCTCTGTGACCACCTTCAATTTTTGTAAAGGACATTATACTGATTCAGTACTCTTGAGAATGCCCATTGAAGTGGGCGAAAACGTTAGAGTTTAAATAAATATAGTGAAAATATAAGTGTTTTAATTATTTATAAATTATTAAATTCATTAAGGTTTAAAAACCTGTAAATATTTTTTTTTACGTAAATGTATGAATGTTTATTTTGTAAAAATTAAGATAAAACCATCTAACTTGTTGCCTACCAAAACTTCATTTACACATATTACGAGTATTTATCCATCGTCTAGAGTCGCCAATAATACAAATTTTATTAAATTGTTAAAATATTTTTATGTACCTACTCTATTAAGATCAATAATAATTTTTTTGATAAATATTTCTAGTATTACCACAGAGTTAACATCTGCTGAATTTTTGCACATCAGAAAAAGTGCATATGATTAAATACCGGATTATATATATTTTTTGATTCTCATTATTCTGTTCTTTAATAAATATTACACAGTACTTATATTGAACTTAAGTACTTAATCATGTGCACATCAGAAAAAGTGCACATGATTAAATACCGGATTATATATATTTTTTGATTCTCATTATTCTGTTCTATGATAAATATTACAAAGTACTTATATTGAACTTAAGTACTTAATCATGTGCACATCAGAAAAACTGCACATGATTAAGTCTGGATTATAAAATATTCCTTGATTCTCATTATTATGTTCTATGATATATTACAAAGTACTTATATTGAATATACATAAAATATTTATTACTTTTCTTTGTATTAATATTTTTAGCATTGTATAAGAATTGCATTTGTACAGAAGAGTGTTTCTGTTTTTCGTTAGATATAATGATTAATAAAAATGAACTATAAAATTTATAATGCACTGTTTACTAGGATTGGATGTGTGTATTATTTTCATATCTCAAAAAATTATTTATGCCTCTTTCTTTTCGCCCTTTAACTCTCCTTTCGGGAGAACAGGGCAGAAATAATCCTTCTCTATTCAGAACATCTCTGCACCATTTGAGTCACCTCTTTCCATGGCATTTGTATAACTCTGATCTCGTCATCATAGGAACAGTGTTCTGAGAAAATTTTACGTCTTCGATTTATTGATTCATATACTAGGATTTCTTCTTTTAATTTGTTGAATTCTGATAAATCCAATTAATCTTTTTGAAACCTTATCTGAATCAGAGCTTTAGATGCATGTAAAAAGTTTTGTAAATAGCGCAAAATAAATTATTTTAACGTACTTTTCTGATGCTACTACTTTACTTTTGAGTTCAGCAGAATATTTATATAATATAATCCATAATATTTCCAGACAAATTGTATTAATATTGTCGCATACTGTTAGACTCGTAGCTTTTCTCATTGTACAATAATGTACATCGTACAAGAAAATAATATAAAGTACTATAACTATACTACATAAACCCTCATGCCGTGTCCCAAGTGGAGTAGGCAGAGAGAAGGAACGCCAAACTGATCTTTCTTTACACACTTCCTTCGCTTCCTCCACATTCATACAGTTTCTCATACACGCACGTCGGTTCCTCTTACTCAACACGCGGCCGTCCTTGAGAATTTGATCCACGTGATCAAGCCACGTGGTTCTCGGACGCCCGCGTTTCCTCACACTCTTTCTTTCAGACAAGTATATCCTCTTTGTCATTCTTACCTCGTTCATTCGTTCAACATGTTCAAACCAACGTAGTTTATTCACGCGCATTCTGTCCACAACTCTCTTCTTGCATCCTCATTCTTCTAATATCCTCATTCTTCACTCTATCGCGCAGCGTTTTAACAACCGATTTAATATAAAAATTATATACAGATTACAACCAATTACACAGTTATTACACCAACAAAAAGATTACACAGTAATCACCTGCTATCTTTATAATATACTATTAATATAATTAAATGTGTTAAATATCGAAACAGAATAATAGCTCTAAAAGAATAAATTGTGTCGGGGCACACGTAGTAGAATTCCATAATTATGTAATTTGAAACAAATGTTTCTTTCTACTATAGATTATTGATTCCGAGAAAGACGTCTTTCGACTTATCAGAGACTTATTCGAGATTGATAATGACCTGATAAGTTGATAAGTCGAAAGACCTCTCTCTCGGAATCAATTATCTATAGTAGAAAGAAACACTTGTTTTAAATTACAAAAGCTCTAAAAGAACTTGAAAAATAGTCGAAAATATTTTAAAATAGAAAAGTTTCAAAAGTATGATACAAACTTCAAAAACATTTATAAAACGCCCCATCAAACAAAAAGTAGATAAAAGACTGTTTAATAATTCTATTTTCCATTCCATTTGGAAAAATATTAAGATGAGATTGGCTCAATAAGAGAAGGAAAGAAAATAATAAAACTAAATAAAGATCTAAGATAAAATAAAGTGATTGAAATTCATCTTTCTGTACCAAGTGGTAAAGGGACTGCGCCTCTCTACTGCCTCTTCCTTCCTGTTCGCATCCACTACAAACATTTTGAGTGAACTGATCCGGATATTCGTACATCTGGGATTTGATTGATCGATAGGAAATTTATTATTGCTTTTCTGACGTTTTCACTAAAACGTAATAACAGTCAAAGAGGAATCAACCAGAAAGGAAATTAATATAAATGAGTTTTTTTTTTAATTCATTTCGGAAATTGACAATATCACGATTGATTGCTCTAGTTTATTTTGAATTTACATATAGTTTTTATGTTATTTCAATTTTAACATGTTTTTAAAAATAATTTTGTCGATCATCTAGTAAAAAAACTTTCAAGAGGTTTTGCTCTTGTCATGAGAAAAAACTCTATTAACGTTAGTCTATTAAGCAGAGTGAAAGCTAATGAAAGCCAGCTCGTAATCAATACAATCACTGTGGAAAAACTCAAGATAAATGTTTGACTTTTGATAATTTTACATAACTTCCACCAAATGTTGACAAACATTATTTAATTCAAAATTGAATGAATGAAGCACTTAATTGGATTTTTTCTTATAAATTGCCGACCTTTTCGCATCTTCACAATTTATTATTTGCAGTAATCTTACCAACAAAATGTTATTTAATCAAAAATATGAGAAAGTATTAATAACTCTTCATTGGGATTGCATTTTATTGACAACACATCTTGTCGAGATATCAGTACATATTGTAACGAGCAGCCAGTGTCTGTCAAAGGAAACGATTTCTATAGAATCACTATTCCCTTCAAAGCTTTGTATGTAGTTTGCACATATGATTGGTATTATACAGTAGATACTAATATTATATTCTTTATACAGAACGGGTAGGTACTCTTCTTTGTCTTCTATTCACAGCACAAAGCACCTAATATAACAATGATACGCACATCACTCACAACACAGATGCATACAAATATTTTTTGCTCCGATGTATTTTTGTCATTTTTTTCTACGCCTTTTTTCCGTGAATTTACCGACAAATAATAAGTGTGTCACTCTTTCCCGCAAGTTTTTAGTATTCTGTAAAGGAAACAATGTAACATCGCGCATAAGTCGTTATACATCTTCAATTCACTGATGAGGTAAGCCCATCCCCCACCCATAATCAATGTCTTATTTTGTTGAATTAATTATAAATAAAACACTTATTTATAGTATGTCCACAGTGACTTTTTACTGGACGCAAGCCGGCTTTCAAGAGCTTCCGCTCTCATCATCAGGTTAGCGAAAAGTAAAGGACTTTACTTTTGTGTGGGTGACATAGGAACTACCATTCCTGAAACATCCACGAGTAAGGGAGGGTACAACCCTTAATGTGGATACACTATAAATAAGTCTTTTATTTATAACTAATGCAACATGAATTTTCACCAAGTACCGTGGGTTGAAAATAACAACTTTATTTTATTTTGTTGAATAAGTATGGAGAGGGCATGTATATTTATTATAATATGCAGATTGTCCACAAGTTTGACCATCAATAAAAATTAAGTAATTAATTGTGGTGCACACGCAGTAGAATTCCATAATTATGTAATTTGAACCGTAAGGCAGGTGTTCGAAAAAAATAAGACATTTTACATCTTAAATTCAGCGATGAGGCTTGCCACCCATCCTGAATGTCTTGATTTTATATTGGCACGAAGAGGACAGTTTGCATGTTTCTTACGTGCAGCTGATCTGCTGGCTACCCCACTTGTGGGATATGCCGTGATGGTATAGTAGTAGTAGTAGTAGTAATTTGAAACTAGCGTTTCTCTCTACTATAGATATTGATTCCGAGAGAAACGTCTTTCGACTTATCAGGATCTCTCGAAATCAATAATCTATAGTAGAAAGAAACGCTTGTTTCAAATTACATAATAAAAATTAATGCAAAAATGAAAAAAGGAATCTTCAGGAAACTCTGGATGAAAACAAGTCTCTTTCATTCAGAGTAAGTGAGTTACTGTTCTCATGATATTATCTGTTCTATATAATATTATGTACTGTTATAAAAATAGCGTTATTCTTCTAGGGTATAATATCTTCCGTTTCATGAAAAATATACAATAAAAACAGATCTTTAAAGACTACAGCGTAGCATATACATTTACATACAATACGAATAGGCTTAAGCTGATTTAAGCATATTTCATCCATAGCGAATTTGTTTTGATTGATTACATCATGAATATCATGAATCCACATTGATTTGAAGCATTCAGTCAAATGCGAAATCATAATTTCAAATATAACTTTTATTTCCCTTCAGCGAACGATATATAGTATAGTGATGAAGAAGAAATATTTCATATGTTTATATTCAACAAAAATTTCACATATGCTTCACAAATATATAATCGTGGATTACCTTTTCTGTGCCAAAATAATTTATAATAATAATTGAAATTTATTAAAGCTCTGTATGTTGTAAACCTCGTTGATTACAAAAAATAATTTCAGTTTTTACATTTAAAAGTACACGCCTATTTTACTGAATAAAAAAGTATTGATGCATGAAATGTTGTTTTGCAAAATGTTCTATATATCTCTTTTTATCTGTATGTTTTTCTTGCGGTTAGTTTTTCTAAAGGTTAGTTTTTTTAATAATATAAAATATGTATTTACGTTTATTTTCAACCCAAATACAACTTTTTATTTTATATATTTCATATATTTTACTTAATAATTCAAGAATAATGAAGGATGGTTATCCAGTGAACAGAATATTTAAAAATAAATAAAAAAAAATACACGCCTATTTTACTGAATAAAAAAGTATCGATGCATGAAATGTTGTTTTCAAACGATTGATTTCCTCTGTGTAACTTTTTTGCTGTTGATATATTACCTTAATAGCAAATTATATTGAAATGAATATTTCATAACACCCCGTATAAATTTGTGAAATTTATGAAATGAAAAATATCCGTACATTATTGTGATGTGACAGAAAGATTGTTCCGATTTGTTTTCGGTGTAACGAAAGATTTTTTTCTTCGAAAACATGTGTTTAAAATATTCGCTTCAATAAATAATATTCAATCAATAAATAATATTCTTTGGTTCGTCTCCTTCTGCGTCGTAATGTGATCAAAAAAATTTGAACAAGAAAATATTGTTATAATTGACAAAGTTAAATAAAATACCTTATTTGTTTGTCATCTTGAAAGCAGTTAAATACCTTACTTTTCTGAAAAAATTTAGAGATGAAAATTTCAACTGTTTTATACCAATTGCCAAATGTTCTAAATATGTCTTTTTATCAGATCTGCATATTTTTACTTGCAGTAAGTTTTACTAAAGGTTAGTTTTTTAATAATAAAAAAAATATGTATTTACGTTTTTGTTTCAACCCAAATACAACTTTATATTTTATATATTTCATATATTTTACTAAACAATTCATGAATAATGAATGATGGTTATCCAGTGAACAGAATATTTAAAAATAAATAAAAAATAAAAATTGTTTTGATTTGCTATGGAATTCCACTACTAAACACCGACACAGTGAATATTTAAAACTATTTTATTAGTGAATAGCTCAAATGTTTATTAAGAATTTATACCCACTTACGATATTTAACGCATCATTTGATCACACATTGATTAAATTACCTTTCAGTGCCATCGATAGGAACTTTCTGTACTAAACCGATTCAATAACGTCAAAAGCACTAATCTGAAACTTTACTGTCAACTCAGTTCAACTTAACTTCGCTGGTTTAGAAGTTTAAATAGGACTGTAATTAATTTAATAAATCCTAGTATTTGTCCGAGTTAAAGAGGGCTGTAGTGTGTAGTTTTCATGGTCTAAACGAACTAATCATATTAATTATAATAGAAATAACTTGGTATGGTAAGTTAAACTCTTACAACTATTTTCAAAACAAGATTTTAGAATAATGCACGCTAAAGATTGCATTTCGGAATTTTGTTTAGACATATTAAATAAAACAAATATGTATGTACTATTTATTTTCAAAACGGGATTTTAAAATGTAACTCGCATGTATAAAAATATTTTGGAGCTTTGTTAAGGCAGTTTGCAAACCTTTTTTTTTTTAAAAAAACTTTGTGACATAATTTCTCACTTAACTTTTTTATGAGTAATAAACGTAATCTGTGAAATCTACCGCTTATACGTTAATAACGTTATGAATAATGCATGAGTTTATTTTTTGAATAATGCATGACACATTATGTGTTTATAAGTATGTATGTAATTACATGATAAGCCTATCAAGAAAATTACAGAGTTGACAATTGTCATGAGACGTGCTTGATTACTCAGGTACTCAGGTATTGTAAATACATTCATATTGGATATAAACAAAACAGATGTGGTACTAGTTAAATATTTTATAAAGAATTCATAAATACTTTTTTGTGAATCTGATATAAAATACAAAACTATTGAATATACGGTATACAAGTTATACATATCGTTATTGAGTTACGATATTAATATTGATTGATGAGTGATTGACAGTCCATGATGAAGATATTATTCCAAGCTGAAATCAGAAAATAAAACTAGAGTGATAAAGGTACCCACTTCATTAAAATAATCTTTGATGAAAACTTAAATACTGAAGGTGTCAAACTTACATTATTTTTATGAACTTATAAAATAAAAACTTTTTACAATAAAGGTCGATTCAGCATTTCTTAAAATCAATTCATTCATTGAATTTAAAGGATAAAAAAATACTATTTTTTCTTAAACCAATTAATTAAGCTTTTTCTGTTTCTTAGGAGTTTAATTGGGCATTCCTTTAATAATTTCACACATTTGTTTAGGATGTTAAATAAAATGATAATATTTTTTTATTTAAAGATAAAAGTTTCCTTCGGTACCTAATTTCATTGTTAATACCAAATGCACGCCATCTACTTTCATAACGGGCGCGTTGTAAAATCATTATTAAATATCTAATGTGCCGCTACAACTTGAACACGAGAAAGATGTGAGATTAAGATATTAAAGAAGTACCTGCTTTTATGAGAGCTGGAGTTGGAAAAGAAATTAGTAGTTTTAGATTTTCCTTTATTATGAACAGTTTTTTCCAGAGAAAGTTTTCTCTACATCAAGTCAAAAGAATGTTTTCCTTTTATTAGAGTTCAAATGTTCGTTTTTATGTTTTTTTTTTATATATTCCTTTTTTTTAATCGGTGATTATTTTTATTTTATTTTGTAATATTCTAATCAATGTACAGTAAAGAATAAAATAATTAAATAAATAAGATTAAGAGTTATCCATTTTATCCCGTGGAGAACCCGGTAAAGAATTGGTCTCCCACTCTTCTGCGTAAGTTTTCGAGTGTCCTGTAAAAGGCAGGTGTTCGAAAAAATTAAGACATTTTACATCTTAAATTCAGCGATGAGGTTTGCCACCCATCCTGAATGTCTTGATTTTATATTGGCACGAAGAGGACAGTTTTCATGTTTCTTACATGCAGCTGATCTGCTGGCTACCCCACTTGTGGGATATGCCGTGATGGTATAGTAGTAGTAGTAGTTATCCATTTTATGAAAAAACAAAATGTTTCTTGTAAAGCATTTTTTTTTTTGAGCTTAATTTATGCAATGAGCCGTGGTGCCCTTGTGGGGGAGGAGCCCAATATGCAGAACATATTCTTTGGGATTGCAATTTGTAAGGAGGCCAGAGACGATATGATTCGGGGTTTGAGTGTGGACACTCCAAGACCAGTTTGGTTTGAAGAATTAACCCTTAATGCTACAAACTTCAAATGCTTCAAAAATTTTGTAGAAGCCTGGAAGCTTAAGTGGGATGATCTTCGTCGACCTGGACTGCCACCAATGGATTCATCCTGATAATTTGGTGACCGAGCCGCTGAACTCTCTTACTTGTTTTTTGCATGTCCACTCCTGTCGTTGGAGGTGGCTTTTCAAGCACTCTGTCCCTTGGTTTTGTCATTTTTTTTTTTTTTGGATCAATTGCTTATTTGCTTCCCCTTTCATACTCTACCCTTGGAAGTTTAATGTGTTTCTTTCCCTTTCTTTGTTTTTTTGTTTCTTTCAAATTCAGTAAGGAAGAAATTTCGTGTTTGGCAGTGGTGGGTATGATTGGTAAGCATTTATTATTATTGTCTTGAATACTCTACTACTTAGATAATAAGCTGTAAAGTGTTGTCTTTAGTGTTAAGAATTTTAGTACGTAGCAATACGTAACTGTAAGAACATACTTTGTAAGAATATTGTAGTAGTGAGTAGTGCCTTGTAGTGAGTATCTCCTCCAAGGGACATCAAGGGTTGTAGTTTAGGGGAGGATTTTGTCGGGGGGAGCCCATAAGGCAAATCCTGAGCCCTCCCTTTGAATTTTTCTTTTGTTTCGTTGAGTCTGGATGATATAGGAGCTCAGCTCTTAAAACATCCAGGGGAAAGTGGTGGGAAAACCCTTATTGTAAAGCATTAAATATCTTCAAATCATTAGAAATGAGAATGCACAGTCAGATTTCCAATATTTCTATTATTTTAGCATAACAACAATTACCTTTTTTAGTTTTGCAAATTACATTACCATGGGAGAACAATGACAATTTAAATACCTCAAAAGAGTTAAACTGTCATTTTTTTCTAAAGATAATATCTGGGTTTTTTTATAAACCCAATACAACCTTATACACCTTTCACAGTAAGCTAAATTGATAAAATGAAAAAAACATTATTTATTAAAGTACATAATCATAAAAAGAAACAGATTCTTGAAACTCAACATTTAATTTAACTTAACTCAACATTTAAGTTACATAAGGTTTTTGCCTAAAATGGGAGAGATTGATTAGAATTAAAATTAATTAGAAATAAAGAAAATAAAAGTTACCCAATTTAAGCCTATGGTTAAAATGATACTGAAATAAGTGTGATCTCCAAGCTCCATAATAAAATACACGAGTGTACAGAAATACAAAGCGTTGAGGTGCGGTTATAATCTGTCCAAAATAGAGACACATGACACATGAACAAGATGATATAATAAAAATGTATAATTTATTTCCCAAAACATTTTTACAGTAAAAAGTATAACATTTTTCACAATTTAAATTCACATTTAAACACTCAATACTACCTCACTGGGTTTGCACCCGTATCGAGGTATCATAATCATAATATTATGGGTTTTTCCCACCACTTTCCCCTGGATGTTTCAAGAGCAAAGCTCCTATATCATCCAGACTCAACGAAACAAAATAATTTTTTTACAAGGGAGGGCTCAGGGTTTGCCAGAAGGACTCCCCCCAACAAAAACCTCCCTAAAATTACAAAAACCCTTAATGTCCCTTGGAGGATTCCCATAATCATAATATAGTGAGGAAAACAGAACTTAAATGATTAAATTACATTGGTTGAGTAGGTGTCTAATTAAAATGTACTGTAACTCATTGGATTAAGCCAGAAGAATGAAGGGGTGATGGCAGAAGACAAGTATTGATAGAGGTTCTACCTCGCATCCGGAAGACGGACGTCATGGCTCATAAATATCCGAGATTAAACAAGTATCAGTGGGAAACTTTCTAGCCTCGCAGAAGACAAAGAAGTATCCGCCCGAGAAATT
The DNA here is from genome assembly GCA_947579605.1 of Athripsodes cinereus. NCBI lineage: Eukaryota > Metazoa > Arthropoda > Insecta > Trichoptera > Leptoceridae > Athripsodes > Athripsodes cinereus. Next base: position 10,795,870 of record OX388314.1, on the reverse strand, counting down.
ATCGATGTAGGGGGATTTTACATGAGCACAGGAAGAATTATGAAAAAAAAGCATCTAAAAGAAAACAGAAAGATTGATCATCCGTAAAGTAAAAATATGAAAAACTAATTATTTTTAAAAAGATTATATAACCTTAATTAATGCTGTTGCGGTTCTCTTCTTCAATAAAAATAATTTTACTTATTAATAATAAAAAATTAACAACAACATCTAATGATCATTCATAATAACATCTCAATATGAATAAATATTTACCAACCATGAAACATACTAATTTAATTATATGTTTTATTAATAAAATAATATCTGTAGTAAATGTAAATATACCTCCGATGCTGTATTCCAAAGAGACTTCATTAAAATTCAAGTGCAAACAGACCAATTACACCATGTCCTCACGAATAAAAATTGTAACAAGGTTTATTATTTATTAATGAACAGACGATGGCAAAAGCCATCTCCATTGCTAATATAAATATTAAATGAAAATAAACACGTCACAAAAAATATTTCATGATAATTATTGCCATAGAGAGTAAATCTGAATGTTTATTACATACAGTAAGTTCATTGAATACCTCACTCGTGTATAGTACAGATAGAAAAACATTCTTATATTTTTTGGATTGTGATTAAATAAAAATATAATATGACTTTATACACCGATAATAATTTAAGATCATTAATCAAATCGCGATTAGATCATACATGTAAGTCCAGTTTTACTACTACTATTAGTATACCATCACGGCATATCCCATAAATGGGGTATCCAACGACAAGACACGTGCAATAAACACGTAAACTTTTTCCCCGTGCCTATCAAAAATTAAGAGATTCAAGATGAATGCTGGTAGCCTGGAGGTAGAGTCTCGGCCTTGTAAACAAGGGGTCCGGGGTTCGATTCCAGGTGTCGGCAATCTCCCCTTTCATGACAAAAACTTTAAGCTTACTGTGAAAGGAGTATAAGGTTGTATTTGGGTTTATTACAAAACCCAGATATATCTTTTAAAAAAAAAAATATCAACCCTCATCGTTGAATTTAAGATGTAAAATGTCTTTATATGTTTACTAATATGATATGCTTCTTATTATTGATTGCAGATAATACTTACGGCCGGGTTTATTAGGTATTGATTGTATTTGTTTTATTTGCATGAATGTAACGAATAGTGTGCGATCTAATTTATTTTCAACGTTGTTAATTGAATGACCTTATTTTAATAATAACTATAGACGGGGATTCTCGTAACGTTTATTTCGTTCCATTAAAACTCATTTAATATCAAAAAAAATTGCAGCAAACATTGTTCAAACGTAATTAAAAATATAATCTCATTACTACACAAATACGTATTGTGATTATTATGCCAATCAGAATAGTAATTTAAATTGTAATCGATGACATGACAGTGTTATGTCGTACTATGATTATAATAAATTAATGGAGAAATTATGTAACTGTTATGGGGATTGTTGATATAAATTACGTAACTGCTATATGTACACGTGCACTGTAATTATCAGAATTCACATTTATAGTTACGGTCAGTATTTTGCTGAACGTGTTCAAAATTTTATCTAATTTCACTACACCATTAATTTTAATAATTTCGTTAACGTATAATGATTTAGCGATTTTTTTACAATAATTAACCATTGTGTATATAGACTTACAAAGTACAAGGTCATCACATTAAAAATTTCATCAGAGTGGACTAGAACTACTATTTCTCTGGGATCGCATTGGCCGACGGCAGTAATGATCCCAGTAGAATATGGTGTCATTTTAATAATAATATCATCACGGCATATCTCGAAAGTGGTGTAGCCAGCAGACCAGCTACATAGTGGTATTAAACTAGAGAGAATTAAAATATTAATAAATCGTCACCTAAACGGATAAATAGGAGTCCTTGGACTCCTGCAATATCCGAGAAATAAAGTTATTTCAAGTTATTTCAACAGACCAGCTGCATGTAATAAACATGCCAGCTGCCCTCTCTGCGCCAATATAAAATCAAGCCATTCAGGATAGGTGGCAAACCTCATCGCTAAATGTAAAATGTCTTAATTTTTCGATCATCTGCCTTTTACAGGGTACTCTAGAACTTACGAAGAAAAGTGAGAGACCAATTTTTTACCGGGTGCTCTACACCACTAGAACCTGCAACCCATATAAAAAGAATATCATCGTTTACAATAGCTGTTTAAAATCAATGTACGTTTACATAAGTGTGAATAAAACAAGGCGGCTGACATATTTTAAACATATTTTTCAATGATTTTGTTTTGACTTAATGAGTAAAACTCCATTTTTAAATTAAAAAAAAATTTATGAGTAAAAAATACTTTAGAGTTTTAAATTTCTTTATTTGTCAGTTACACGTGTTTCGGGTTGCAAGCCCATATTCATACTACATACTAGTATGAATATGGGCTTGCAACCCGAAACACGTGTTACTGACAAATAAAGAAATTTAAAACTCTAAAGTATATTTTTCAATATTGAATATTCAGCTAAATAAGCTTTTGTTTCTTATTAAATACAATTTATTTTATTATTATATTTCATATTCAATATATAAGTAGTAATTTTCAACTTGTTAAGCTACTTATATTTAGAGCAGAGATGCTTTAAATTGCTAAAGAAGATTAAAATAAAGATAAGGTTGATGTAAAAGCTTGTATTTTAAGAAACATTTATTCCTTGAAATCATACCAAGCCAACGCTAAAATTTAACGGTCCAACAAACTAAAATTTAACAACGTAAAATAGATATTTAACAGCCAAAAACATGTTTTTTATATCCATTATATTTCAAACTCCCTTGAACGTTCCCCTCGAAAGCAGAGAGTTGATGTAAAACTACTTTATCAGTTTTAAATACAAAATCTCAATCGTTTTAAATATATAAACATATAGAAAAGAAGCTTTTCCGTAAGTATTCGAGTGTCCTATAAAAGGCAGGTGTTCGTAAAATTAAAGACATTTTACATCTCAAATTCATCGATGAAGTTTGCCACCCATCCTGAATGTCTTAATTTTTTGTTAGCACAGAGAAAATGGCTTGAATTTTTATTATATTTAGCTGATCTGCTGCCTACTCCACTTGTGGGATATGCCGTGATGGTAAAGTATGTAGTAGTATCTACATATGTAGCAATAAAAGAAGCTTCGTTCACGTAGGAACCTGAAAATACGAATGTCATTGTAGCTTTTTATGTGATATACAATCTGCGACAAATGCATAATTTCTGTATAATATGTAGTTTAAAACATATCGCTTCACAAAAGTATTTAATAAGAAGATATTTTTAATGACATCTAAATATTTTGAAACATGTATGTATCTATTATTATCTTGTAAATTATTATATGTGTATCATTGGCATAATTGGTGTGATGAAATTTTTTCTTCTCGAAAACCTCCCTACACTAGTTAAATTGAATAATAATTAGCTTACAACCTACGGAAAAAATAATGAAATATTAAATTGTATTAACAATAAATATGATAATAAATTGTATTAACTCCCACGAATGAAGTATTACTAACACTCGAATTGATAGAGAACTTACACCCCTTTAACAAGAAAACAAAATTTAGACTAATAATAACTTATCTTACCATCATGCCCAAGTAAGCTGATAATAACCCCTTTCACGGCACAAGCTTTTAGCTTAGTGTGAAAGGTGTATAAGGTTGTATTTGGGTTTATAACAAAAACCCAGATATATCTTTTTAAAAAAAAAAAAAAAATAAAAAAAAAAAAAAAAAAAAAAAAAAAAAAAAAAAATATGAGATGAAAACAGATAATCAAAGTAAGTTGGCAATATTATTTTAAGAAACATTTTTCCGGTATGTCCGGAGAGCTTTACATCTTACTTCTTCGCAATATAATCAGTATTGGAATATTACAACAATCTCAGTTGTGTATTAGAATTATTTGAACATCGAAAATTAATTGGGGTCTCGATAACACTAAAAGAATGCTTTAAACGACATAAATTTAGGTAATATTCCATACTATTTTTGCTCAATTTATACAAAGCATATATTTCAATAATTTATATTTCATTATTATGCACGATGAAAATTTAAATAAAGCTGAGCAAAATAAGATAATAAAATATCTTGATCTTGCTCATGAAATCAAAGATATGTGGAGAACACCTACCACAATCATCGTGCCTATAGTGTTGTCTGTGAATGGTTTAATACCTAAGAGTCTGTCAAGCAATCTCAGAAAACTGGGAGTAGATGACAGGCTCAAATACAGCATGCAGAAGGCCGTACTTCTATCGTCCACCAGGATAGTAAGATGGTTTTTGTCCCTGTAGCTCTTTAAGTGATCTCCCATGATTGTACTATTTCATAGAACATCATGGAAGAATCAACTCGAATAATGTTGGGGTTCTACATTTTGAATATAAATTTATTTAAATGGTTTTTGTTATTTAATGTTATATATTTACAATTTATTGTTAATCTTATATTGTGTTTAAAATGTAGAATCTAATATTGTTTTGTTAAATAAATGAGATAAAGTTGATATTTTCAACCGACGGTACTTGGTGGAAATTCATGTTGAATTAATTAAAATAAAACACTTATTTGTAGTATATCCACGGTGACTTTTATTGAACGCGAGCCGGCTTTCAAGAGCTTCCGCTCTCATCATCAGGCTGGCGAAAACAAAAAAAAAACACTTTTCGCCAGCCTGATGATGAGAGCGGAAGCTCTTGAAAGCCGGCTCGCGTTCAATAAAAGTCACCGTGGATATACTACAAATAAGTGTTTTATTTTAATTAAATAAATGAGATATGAGATAATAATAATAATAATCTTTACTGCACAAAATTAGTATACAAAAAACATGACAACATTACCACTGAATACATAATTTTGTGCAATGGGCGAGTCTATCGCTGAAGCGCAATATCTTCCAACTAACCCATTATAAAGCATTATTTATACAAAGCTCAATTTATCTAAAGGATATATACACAATATTTGGTGAAACAAAGATATGAGAACAGTCAGTAAGTTCCATATCTACAAGACATGTATTCACCCAATGCTCACGTTTGGCATAATAATAATTAATAAAAATTTGCTTCGAATCACAGACATGCGAACTTACGAGTAACGAACCATTGCGGGAACACCCTTACGACATAATCTCAGAAATATTGCAATTGCAATTGCGAAAGATTTGTGACCTCCAAGATGTTATTAGATTGGGAAGAAAGCAACATAGATATTGTTACAAACATGTCCAAAGCATGAAAAATGTCAGAATCCCAAATATCATTCTACATAACTAAATGAAAGTCAGCAATTACTAGGAATACCCTCAAATTTATTATCCAACTAAAACATTATCATACAAAATAGATTGTGCAGAGCAAGCATACTCAATGTTTCTAGATTAATAATTATTATGATTTATATAAGTAATGTGTTTTAACAGCATATTATGATTATTTGTATTGCTCGATCGTATGCAGCTCGTAATTTTTTGTTTTTATTTTCACAACATTTTCAACTCGTAAATAGCTTCATAATGTGAGAAATAAAAACTATGAAAATGATTAAATTTTATTTTTCCTCAATTATATTAAAAAGTATTATAATGTAAGTATTTCATCATATTGTTTTAGAGATATTTTGTAAAATTTATTGTTTTACTTTTGATAAATAATAAAATTGGGCAATGCATGGTCTCTTGTAATATGATTAATTATTATTGTTTGTATTTATTTGTATGTGTTGTCTGAAGTGTGTAACTGGTTTTGAATAAATAAATAATTATTCTATTGACCAAAAATAGTTAAAGTTACTTTCAAAAACCTATAATGTCCTGTAAGTTTTAAATAGCAAAACTTTTATGAAGGATGAAAAACATAATATTTTCACGTTTTGACATGTCATATAAGTAGACTGGCTGGCAGACTTTCGCTGTCTTCCCCATTTGTGAGATATGTCATAATAATAAATAACTAGATGAATTAGCGTCCAATGGAGTTACCTTTTCAATAACAATTTTTAACCGGGTTAGTGGGAAGACATCGCATTTTAGCAATAAACTCGCCCTCTGTACATTGAATTTATAATTGTTATTTTTATGGCACTATTTCATTATGTAATATTGTAACCAATGTACAGTGAAGAATAAAATAAATAAATAAATAAATAAATAAACAATTTTTAATCGCTTTATTTAATTATAAGTATAGTTCATTTCTCAACATAGTTCCATCCATTTTCTCCTATAAAATATATAATGCAGATAGATAAAAAAGCGAAATTGCATTAAAAACAAATTAAGTAAGTTGCATTCGTCGTGGGAGCCATTACTTTTTTCCTGCTCGATATTTAATTACGAAGATGTAGTACCGTTAATGGATACAAATCTCTGTTTCATTCTCCATGAGAAGCAATCACAGCGAAACATTTTTCTCTTGAATTAATTCCTTCTTAAATATTACATCTCTCAAGAGATTGAGAGCATTCAGCCCGAGCGTTGCAAATACGGGCTGATTCAATATCTCTTTTACTTATAAGTGCTTATTTTTCTGTGGCAGTTACCAATATTAACAAAAAAATTAGTGAAATATGTTATTGACCGCTTTTCACTAAACATTTTTAATATGCAATTGAGGTAATTATGTTGCTTTTGTCTAGCTTTCTTCTAAATTAGACGGTACATCAATACATTGAACTGATGAAATATATAAATGAAAATATATTTACTTACTTTTCACTTGCTGAGTAATTTTTATGTACATAATTATGCTGTGTCCCGTAGAAACCTGTTGAAAAGCTTTATAAATTAAATTTATTTTACCTTATCTGCACCGTACAATCTAAATTTCTGGCTTTTAATCCTGATTTTTTAATTTATTTTCATTAATTTTTATTAATTCTTACTCTGAGTTGGTAGGTAAGTATTACAATATTTTACTTTAAGATTTTACTTAATTTTGTGAAAAAAGAATAATAATAATAAACTTTGTTGTACATAATTCTATTTGTATTGTAGATATGTGTTTGTTTTTATTATTATTAGGAAAGCGCTATTGTGTGATGTAAATTGTATGAAATATGTTTAAACCCTCAAAGCACGAGCACTGCTCAATTTTGAGGGTCAAATATGTAATAAATGTGTTTTTTTAGTAATAAGGTGTGTACATAATATTATTAAGTTGTAAATTTTTGTTTAAATAAAAAAATGAATTTGAATAATATTAAGACAAAAATAATAGGATAACAACATGGTATATGCAAATAATTTTGCATAATAAGCGACTTTATCGTAGAGACGCTTTATCTTTCAGCGAACCCCAATATAAAGTAATAATATCTCTCATATTCGTGGCCTTGGACACGTACTACCTGTTCTTTAAGGCAGAATTTTGTAAACAAAGCAGGTACATAGCGGATATTATGTCTTATTGTTCCCTTATTTTTTTATTTTACAACAATAATTGAATCCTTATTCGGAAAAAAAAAACATGATAAAAAATGTAATGAAATCTGAGTTAAACAAGTATACACTCTTTGATACAAATAATGGTTTCCTACAAATATGTTGTTATATTTATTAATACTTTCACAGCTTCATCTTCCTAAGAATGAGATTTTTTAGAAGCTTTTGCGTAATACTTTCTAAGTATTATTTAAAAAAAAAACATTGGAGAAGCAAAAACTGGTCTATTTATTATGCACTCTGGCTTTTGTGATAACGGAAAAGGTTGTTATTATTGTGCACTATAATTTCTGTGATACGGGAAAGATCAGAGATCAACTAAGTAGGTATTACTTATATTACTTAGGTACTCTATGGGAAAGATGATGGGGCTGATTTGTTATATTTTGAAAATTTCTAGTGGCATAAAGAGTGCTTGAAAGTAGATATTTTATTTTGAAATGTTATGAATTTTGACACAACTGCATGTCGGGGACATAACATAATTTCAAGGATTGAACAACAAATGAAATGGTTTTGATTTTGTGACAGACAGCAGACCACAGATTGCTATATTTAACTTGGAATCCCTTATGGGGTGTTCACATTTGGCGAATATCGCCAGCCAAATTTCAAAATATAACGCCAGGCGAAAAAACAAAATTCGCCGTACGCCCATTGATCGTCACACCTGTTCACACAAGTCCACCGATATATTTAGAAACGATCTGTCAGATGCGTTTTGATTTTGACACTGTTTTCAAAATGGCGTCGAGATGGAGATCGCGAAGTGTTTATTTTTAGTCGAAAATGTTATAGTAGAGGTTATAAGGCGCCTTTTAATTAAGGAAACAAACGCCACAAACCAACAACAAAGATAACAGCTGTCACGAAGCGGAAAACATTTATAAAATTTATAGGTTATGAAGTTTTTACCATAGATATGAACGCCGCGCACATCTGCGCATGCGCGAATCGTTCAATCGTCCGAAAATGTTGGAAGGTGGTCAACTCGAGACGATATCGTTTCTACTGGTTTTTATCGTTTCAGACTAGCTGTCATTTTGTTCACACTGTTCAAATGGCTGGCGATATTCGCCAAAGTGAGAACACCACATAAGAATGAGATTTTTTAGAAGCTTTTGCGTAATACTTTCTAAGTATTATTTAAAAAAAAAAAACATTGGAGAAGCAAAAACTGGTCTATTTATTATGCACTCTGGCTTTTGTGATATCGGAAAAGGTTGTTATTATTGTGCACTATAATTTCTGTGATACGGGAAAGATCAGAGATCAACTAAGTAGGTATTACTTATATTACTTAGGTACTCTATGGGAAAGATGATGGGGCTGATTTGTTATATTTTGAAAATTTCTAGTGGCATAAAGAGTGCTTGAAAGTAGATATTTTATTTTGAAATGTTATGAATTTTGACACAACTGCATGTCGGGGACATAACATAATTTCAAGGATTGACAGACAGCAGACCACAGATTGCTATATTTAACTTGGAATCCCTTACACAATGATCACATTACTAAAATACCTTCAAACAAAATTATACCATGTTCTATAAATACTGTTCAACTATACTCGTGAAATGCTGTAGGTATATATCGTACTTCTATCTAAATATAAATAATCGATAAATATCATCCCGAACAATTTGTTTTGTTTTCATATATAGGTACTTTTAAAGTTTTTCGTGGAGTTTTCGGAAATAAATAGGTCTCCCACTCGTTTCTGTAACTTTACGAGGGTCCTGTAAACGGTAAGTACCTATTCGTTAAACTTCATGAAAGTAATTCAAATCAGTAGTCCGATTATTATTATTTTAAATAATCATTCCCATCCTGATTTTAATATTTGTAATGGTACAGAAAGAACAACTTGTATAATCATAACAAGCAGCCAGTCCGCTGGCTATCCTTTTTTTGGTAAATAACGTGATACTATTGATAGATACAGATAAATATTTATATAAAAAACAGTTCATAATAATATTACTGTAGTGCAAACAATAGAACATTTGTTTCAAAATATAAGACTGTTTATATTAATATTAATTTAATTACTTCTTTTTCAAAAATTGCTTCAAAATCTCTTGTTTTTCATCAACAAGCCACGTACATTTTCTTTAATCCTTAAAAATAATTTATTTACAAAAAATCTCATCTAAATAATAAATTGCTTAATAATTAAGTAAATATTACTTAATTTATATTAATTGTTGTTTTTTAATGAAAATTATCCCTTCCCTTTCCTTTGACTTAATTTCGTTTTATTATTAAGATAAGTTGAGCTTCTAGCTACTTTATTATTTTTCTTTAACTGCTTTATTTTTTAAGTAAATTTGAACCCGACATTGTAAAAAAAGATATTTTTTTTATTTGAAACATTCAAAGCAAAAGTGGACTGAGCCAACGATGAGCAATATTGAGTTGACTATGAAAATTTATGTAAAACTTGTGATTCTTCGATTCGAAACTGGACTTCAGGTAGCAATAATAGATCAAGGTTAATCAACTTTTGAGTTTAAAATACTGCAAGATATACGTGAATTTCCAAAGTTAATTCAATAATGATAGTCATGCGGCTTAGCCTACTTTTAGTTATAATAATAAAAAACTAGTTAAAAACCAATTTTTTTAAGATGCGCCGTTTTGTAGAAAAACCATCGCAAGGGCCCATTAAAGAGTCATAACACCTCCTTAACAATAGGGAATTCAAATCGCAAATAATAAGGAAATTTGAATATCTTGTTTATTTGTTTATGAAAAGCTTACATTTATTTTTATGATTAAACAACACGCTCAATGAGTTTCTGTTCGTTTTAGAGTGTTCTGTAAGAGGTTAGTATTTGTGAAACATTTCTAATTAGATATTTGGCACACCATCCATCTTGAATGTCTCGTTATTCTATTGACACTGAAAGGACAACATTTTTCTGGCCACCCAACTTGTGGGAAATGCCGTCATGGCATAAGTGATGTTGTAAACACTTAGCGGATGAAAGTTTACATAAAAAGTTCCTCTTTTAATAAATGTTCAAGTATCCAAAATGCACAGACAAACAAACATATGTATGAACGAATTCAAATGTATATTAGATTTTTTTATTATTTATACATTTACAGTGGGCGTAAGGTAAATTTACATTGGTACAATAATTGTGTAAAGTACCTACTTTTGGCCAATGCGATATGGTTTTGGCCGATTTGGCCATTTGGCCAATGGATAAAAATATTAAAAACCCATTTAAAACTAATATCTACTTTTTAAATGCCAAAACACATAAAATCGAACAAATTATGCAAGATTTAAAAAAGTCAGTAAAGATTATGATGGCATTTCCCGAAATCGTTTTCTCTGTGTAATTAACAAAGGTTAAAAATTTGTCTTAATAAAATATTTACAATGTAACTAAGCGTGTATTTTTTTAATGCAAAATGGAATAATTGGAAGATTGTGATGTTGGTATTGAAGAAATTGAAACGCAGAATATATGAATGATATGAAATGTAATATTATTTTTGTTTCCCATGACGCTAAAAAGTATCTATGTGAATTTCATCTTTACATGGAACAATATGTATGTTATCATCCGGAACAATTTGTTTTGTTTTCATAGTCAATATTATTGTATTTTTAAGTACTCCGCGGAGTTCTCAGAAATCAATTGGTCTCCCACTTGTTTCTGTGACTGTGACTTTTCTTCCTATAAAGTATAAACGACAAGTATTCGTAAAACTTCATAAAACTACGTGTAAAATATTCATCATTATTAATTTATCGATGAAGATGTTGAACATTTTAAATAATCATTCCCATCCTGATTTTACTATTTGTAATGGCACAAAAAGGACAACTTGCATAATCATAACAGCAACTAGTCCGCTGGCTATCTTTTTTTTGGTAAACACTGTGATTTTATTGATAGATACAGATTAATATTTATATAAAAAACAATAACAACAACAAAAAATAATCGCATAGTCACATATATACCACAAAACTACAAGTCATTTTCATTATAGTGTTAGCAATGAAACTTTTGTTTCAAAATGGTTGTTTATTTTTATATTTCAATTGTTTCTTTTTCAAAAATTGTTTCAGATTCTCTTGTTTTTCATCAACGTATATTTTCTACAATCTTTAAAAATCAAATCATCAAAATTATGAATACATAGAATGAATCTAAATTTAATTGAGTTAACAGATATTTCATTATTATATTAATTACCTTCGATTCCATTTCATACCTTATTACGTTTTCATTTTTCTGATCCAGACAGAAAGTTGTTACTATTGAAAATTCACTAATTTGTTCCGGTACAGAAACAATGTATATTTATTAATTGATTCCATTTTCATTTGATATACCTAGAACAACCCCACTTGCAACTTTACTTAGAGAAAGTGTATTAAGGTTGTATTTGGATTAATAACGAAAACTCAGATACATCTTTTAAAAAAATATGGACATGATGATGATGGACATAGCCACATCGCCTTTAATTCTGGAAAGTAAAAATAATACTAGACTACTCGTTATATATTAAATAATTTATGGATAATTAAAAACACTGTTATATTTTCACTATATTTATTTAAACTATAACGTTTTCGCCCACTTCTTTACACTCTCACGCCGTATCCCAAGTGAGGTAAGCAGAGAAGACGGAACGCTTTGTAGACCAATGCCTACATACTTCTGCCAATGTCTACAATTTCCTCAACACACGGCCGTTCTTGGAATTTTGATCTATATGATTAAACTACGTGGTCCTCGGACGCCCGCGCTTTCTCACACAATATGTTGCTTATGGTGTACTCTTTTAAAAAAAAAGTACCTATAACCTTTTCGTCATCCTTTCTTTCGAACCATGGCAATTTTTTTACACGCATTCTATCTACAGCATTCCTTTCCTATTTAATAATAATAATAATAAATATTTCTTTATTCAATCAATATCAATATACAAACGTTGAAACAATAGATCACCAATTAGCTTCAATTAAGTTGCAGCAGCCTCACTAGGTTGCCCTGTATCGAGGCGTGCTGCGTAAAAATATATATAAAAAAAAACATACATTCAACAAGCATTAATACATCTTACAAAAAAATAATGTATAAAAATAATCACATCAGCAAATTAATAAATCGATAGCAAATGAATAAATGGATGAATGAATAAAATAACAAATGTACAAATGAGTAAATGAATAAACGAACAAATGAATAAATGAATAAATGAATAAATGAATAATTGAATAATTGAATAATTGAATAATTGAATAATTGAATAATTGAATAATTGAATAATTGAATAATTGAATAATTGAATAATTGAATAATTGAATAATTGAATAATTGAATAATTGAATAATTGAATAATTGAATAATTGAATAATTGAATAATTGAATAATTGAATAATTGAATAATTGAATAATTGAATAATTGAATAATTGAATAATTGAATAATTGAATAATTGAATAATTGAATAATTGAATAATTGAATAATTGAATAATTGAATAATTGAATAATTGAATAATTGAATAATTGAATAATTGAATAATTGAATAATTGAATAATTGAATAATTGAATAATTGAATAATTGAATAATTGAATAATTGAATAATTGAATAATTGAATAATTGAATAATTGAATAATTGAATAATTGAATAATTGAATAATTGAATAATTGAATAATTGAATAATTGAATAATTGAATAATTGAATAATTGAATAATTGAATAATTGAATAATTGAATAATTGAATAATTGAATAATTGAATAATTGAATAATTGAATAATTGAATAATTGAATAATTGAATAATTGAATAATTGAATAATTGAATAATTGAATAATTGAATAATTGAATAATTGAATAATTGAATAATTGAATAATTGAATAATTGAATAATTGAATAATTGAATAATTGAATAATTGAATAATTGAATAATTGAATAATTGAATAATTGAATAATTGAATAATTGAATAATTGAATAATTGAATAATTGAATAATTGAATAATTGAATAATTGAATAATTGAATAATTGAATACTTGAATAATTGAATAAGTAAATAAGTGAATTAATGAATAAATGTATAAATGAACAAATGAATAAATGAATACATGAATAAACTAATAAATTAATAACAGGTTAAAATAGATAAATATATACCAACAAATTTATTTATTTACTTATTTTCCTTATATACTCATTCTTCCCAAGTTCTCAAGACAAAAAAAGGTGAATATTTAGTACCTACATTAGAACAAGCTTTGTAAATAATAATCTCCCACCAATAGGGTACCAATCAATTAATTTCGAGTAGTAAATATGCAGGTTGTCTCCTTCTTTACACATAATATAAGACATTCAGAAAGGCTACCGTATCTCATCGCTGAATCGAAAATACCACATATACTATATTTGTTTTATAAAAAACCTCATAATTAATACCTATCTCTCATCAGTTATATCAGTCTTATAAGTATTGAAATAGAATAAAATAAAAGCAAATCTACTCTTCCATAAATTCAGATCCACCATATGAAAACAAGTGGGTAGTACTTTTATTATTTTATCTGCCGAATATCAATTTATTAGGCATTGCTATTCAGATAAAGGTACAATTCAAGTACATATTTAGCGTATTGTATTTTATTATTGTTCCATAAAAAAGTTTCACCTCTAAAATCTTTGTTTTTATTATTTCATTTCGTTGTATTTTTGTTAAAAATTTCTTAAAATTCAATAACACCTACACTACGTCTTTCCTTTTATAAAGAAAAACTAACAGACTTTGAATTAAGTAGGTAGCAGGTGACTCATTCGACCTTTGTAAGAATATAATAAATTAATTCTGAGTGTGCAGTAGACAGTGGACTCGCTTAATGTAATAAACATCCATTGTATGATTATTAAATGTTTATATACCTACTCAATAACATCTTACCATAGGAAAAACTATTTTTACTATCAGGGTATCTTCTAGAAGTAGGAAACCAGAGGACTTATGTTATAAATAAGCAAGAAGCCTCTCCGAGCCAAAAAACCAAAACATGCAAGATGCAGGATCATAGATGTCAAATGACTTATAAGAATTTTTTTACGAAAAACTGCCTGTTTCAATACATTCCAAAACATTAGAAAAGGACTGGGAACTTATTATTTGAAAGAATCTCCACATGATATGCCTTTTTTAAATGCCTGCATGTAAAAAATTTGACACTTTATGATGAATACTTTTTAGAAATTTTATTTATTCACTTAATAAATTTATTTATATCATCACAAACTGATAAAAAGAAATACTACCTACCTTTTTAAAAAAAAACATCTGTGATTTTCATAAATAGCGTCAATTTATTTTTAATACGACATAACTAAATGAAGTTCCATCCTTGTAAATTTCCTTACCCTTTTAAATACAAAGAATACGTAAACCTTTTTTTATCAATATTACTTTTTTAAAAATGTCATCAATTTGTATATTTGTTTACCTTCCTCGGATTGTGACATATGAACAGTGTTTGGGGGGACGTACTGGATTATCACGGTACCTGCATGAAATGGGCAAGGATGTACATTTACTTGACGGGATTCTATTTGACATAGAAAATTACTCGCAGCATGTACTCTAAAATGCATGCAAATATCTTCCTTGTATTGATGTAAACTGATGTTATACATGAACGTAATTTATGAAAAACACGTGTTTGTCATTTTTCCATGCCAACTTCTTATAGGGTGACCTACACGTCCCTTCTGCCCTCTAAAATTGTATTTTCCCAAATATCTTTTGTACGGATACATATTTTATTGTATTGTATACGATGGCACGTAAAGTAAATATAATTTATACAAACACAGACATCAATCTCCTAACAACAGAAAAAGCATTTTTGACTAAAGTTCATAATATCTACAAATCCTAACGGGTCCGTGGAAGAAATAAAATAAAAACATATAAGAATATATACCACGATATGTATTTATTTATTTACTTACCATTCACGGCGCTAGCCTTTTACATGTTATATATTTAGATACATAATTCATAATGATGTGACACAAGTATAGAAAATTAAGAAACAACAATTTTAATACAAAGTCAACAGAACACAAAGAAAAATATAATTATCAATATCATCGCACAAATTATGAATAGAGAAAAAAAAGTCAATGGATCACAAGTCAATTCAATAGGAGGTAATCTTGCCAAATTTTCAAAGAAGAGTATTTATGTGAGTATTTAATAGTTAGATCCACAAATGTTCATATAATTGGAATAAAATCTCCATAGCAAATTACGAATTCTGTTGATTCTCGAATAAATAATGTTGTCGAAGTTGAATAAATAAATTATTATAATGATGCCGTGAAGGATACCCTCCCCAAAATCTTCAAATCGATACGATCAATAATATATTTTGACTGTGACATCATTTGCCCTCTACTCTAAAAACGAAGAGGGAATGAAAATCTAAGGCAAATCCAGACTACTCATAAAAAAATGTGAAATACATAGGTATGTGTTACAACTAATTTTTCTTCCCTAATGTGGTGTTCATATTTAGCGATTATCGCCAGGACACCAAAATATCGTCAGCCATTTGAACTGTGTGAACAAATTGACATTTAATTGAAACTATAAAAACCAGTAGAAACGATGTCGTCTCAATTTGACCACCTCCGAACTTTTTAATCTGGTTGAACGATGCACGCATGCGTAGATACGCGCAGCATTCGTATCTATGGTAAAAAACTTTATAACCTATAAATTTTATAATGTTTCCCACTTCGTGACAGTTGTTATCTCTGTTGTTGGTTTGTGGCGTTTGTCTCCTTAATTAAAAGGCGCCTTATAACCTCTACTATAACATTTTCAACTAATAATAAACACTTCGCGATCTCCATCTCTACGTCCGCCATTTTGAAAACTACGTCAAAATCAAAGCGCATCTTACAGATCGTATCTATATCGTTGGACCGTGTGAAGAGGTGCTCGCCTGGCGATGTTCGCCAAATATAAACACCACATAAGAGAGACATATAACAACGAAAAGGATATAAAGTTATTTAAATCCTTTTACTCCTTAAATTATGCAACATTTATAGCTTTTTATCATAATTTTATCAAAAGCTGCGTAAATCTTGATTAAGTATTTGCATATGAAAATAATTTCACCCAATT
Source organism: Athripsodes cinereus (assembly GCA_947579605.1). Classification (NCBI taxonomy): domain Eukaryota; kingdom Metazoa; phylum Arthropoda; class Insecta; order Trichoptera; family Leptoceridae; genus Athripsodes; species Athripsodes cinereus. The sequence goes on along the minus strand of OX388314.1, from coordinate 10,779,175 downwards.
GTGGGTTACACATTAATACCAAAGGGTCTTATCAGCAACCCCATAGAGGATTAAAGAATTTACTGCGTATGTAGCCCTTTTAATAAAAATAAACGATTATTTTGTATAATAAACGTTATTCACGAGGTATTTTAATACACACTTCAGCAAAATCAACATTGTGTATTTATTTATTTTAACCAAACATACGCCAACAGGCCCAACATATACATCTTAAAAGATACAACAATACAGGAAATATGAATAATGTTGTGCCCCTTTATAGGCGTAAATGTGTTGTGACCGAGTTACCCCTCTCAAACCCCCACGCATGCAGGAATCCCACCAAGTCTCTACAGAGACCACGGATTAGACTACGTATATGAATTATCTATACATGACATACTTATGTACAATTTCCACAAATTGAGCTAGACTAAAATCAAAATATGAATCTTGTTTTATGGGTACTAACATGACGATACACATATACAATGCACTAAATACATAATATACACACCCAGACCCAGGACAATTTGAGGAAGCCCATTTTTATTTCGCTCTGGCCGGGAATTGAATGCAGTACCTCGTGACTCAGAGGCCAGTGTATTACCCCTACGCCACACCAGCCACTAACTTTACGCTATCAATATGTTTATAACATTTTAATATAAAATTCTCCTACAACAAACATACAGTTTGCTAAAAATTAAAATTGACAAGGAAAACCCCCAGACACGTTGGATTTGGGGAAGTGCTACAATGTCCTCAGAATTTCAGTTCAGGTTTTTCTAGAGTTGTGTAGATTCCTGGGCATCTAGGTGGAATCTTTTGCATGGACCGGGCTTACCCCCGGCTGGCGTACGGTAGTCTGAGAATAAGAATTGCTTAGTATGGTGGATGTTGCGTGACGAAGTATTGTTTTCGTTTTGTGGATCTTGTCTCTCTTGGTGGAGAGTAGTTTTGGTTGGAGTGTCCCCATTGGGAGGAAAGTAGGTTTCCTCATCATCCCGTTATTCGGTGATCCCTGGGCTCACTGTCTTAAAACTTAAATATTTCTGGCATCTTTATCTCTGTTATCCGAACTAACTGTATATAAAAAAGCATAGAATCGACATGAACCATCAGAACTTGGCATAACGTTAGAAAATAGTTCTAGATCACATTTTTTATTTTAAATAATTTGATACTATTGTAAATCAAATTATTCATGTTTGCTTTCATTCTACTATTGATTATATTTATTCATATTCTTGTTTAACAACTTATCCTAAGGTCGATGAAACTAAATGCATACATCGAAGGTTCATTAATTTTTTTATTATTATTTGCTTTAAATCCATTTCTCGTATAGGTATTTTGTTAAGATGTTTGATGAACCATATAAAAACACAAATACGAAAGTACGCAAATATAATATAAGTATAAACCAAATCGGATTGATGGTTGGGTATTTCCGTAAGACATTTTATATGGGTTATTACAACATAATTTGAATGGGAAACTAAATTGTTCGAGAAAATTTTATGTCTTTATTAATTGTAGCTGTAAACTGATGCGACTAAAAATATTTGTAATATTTGCTTCATTAGATATCTAATTAATATATTTGAGAAAATAACTCCAAATTAAGATTAAAATTCTGAATGAATGATGCTTGATTTGACCCATATTCTAAAAATTAGTAAACTTATCATGTAAATTAGTAAAATAAACCAAATTTAGAGAAATTATTAATTGTAATAAGCTGTTAACGTGTCTAACAAATAATTTTTTTAACAAAAGTTAAATATTAATAACACATATTTGTATACGAGTATATATTATTTCAAAATTAACGTTCCTTCTTCGAACGCTATATGGATTCCTGTTAACCTTTGATTAAATGAAAATAAAAGAAATATTTACATTTGACTTACTGTCTCCCAAATGAAATCAACCTTTGAATATTCACAATAATACATAAGAAGTATATTTCGCTGAAAATCATCCATCTGTAATAATAATAATAATAATAACGGAGAGTATTTATAGCGCCATCTTCGTGCCATAGCACCTCGAGGACGCTGTACATGATAATGTTCTATCTTCAACAATGTTGTCTGTGTCAAGAGTTCAAATTTAAATACAAAAACCTTATAACACATAATCTCAGATACATAATAATATGTATCCGCGTCAGAAATAAAAATAAAATAATGCAATATACACAACAGTCACAGTTCATAAAAAAGTTTGAAAAAGTAGGTCTTGAGGTCCCTCTTAAAAGCCTGGAAGTCGGCAGCACACCTGAGCCCCAGAGGCAGTCTGTTCCACAGATTAGGGGCAGAAACAGAAAAAGCGCGGTCACCGTAACCTGTTAAACGTGCCCTCTGTGGAACCTCCAGCTCATGCGCCGCACTCTGCGCTGACCTCAGGGCACGCCGCCTCTCTCCCAAACTTCTCAAAGTGCACAAATCACTAATGTATGTGGGGGCCATGTCATTTAGAGCCTTATATACAAAAGCACACACTTTATACTGAATTCTGGCTTCTATAGGCAGCCAGTGCAGTTCTTTTAAAAGAGGTGTGATGCTATCATACCTATCTGCTCCATATACAACACGGGCTGAGGATTTTAAAACTGAATGTAGCCTATTTGTCTGCACCTTTGGTAAACCACTAAACACAACATTGCATCTGTAAGTATCATTTGTTCCGTACAAATACCATTGATCCAATAAAAGCTGAAGGTTATAGTAGGAAGTACACACTGTAACCCTACAATGAAGTACACTACATAATATTTTATCATCCTTCTAAGCTCCGGATTTCCTCTCTGAACAATATTTTCTTACATCAACCCCTTAGCGAGTGTTTGTGCGGAAATTTATTAGGTTACGTCAATTCACACATAAAGGAAGGAAGTAAGTAAAATACACAGTTTACACTTATAGTTTACATGAAATCATCATCATCATCATCATCGCCCTCAACGCTTCTCTCGGGAGCACAGGGCAGAAACCAACCTCCTCCATTCAGAGCGTCTCTGCGCCAATTGTCATAGGAACGGTGTATTGTGAAAGAGGGACGCCCGGGCTGACGGAACCCCTGCGGCCGGAAGAACAGTGCTCTTTTTGGCCAACTATCATTGGGCATTCTCAAAACATGTCCCAGCCAGGACCATCGTCTCTCCTGTATTACGAAGATTACAAGTCTCTGATGGGTGCACCGGCGCACAGCATCATTTGTAACATGTTCATACCATTTGACATCCAAAATCCTTCTAAGACACTTGTTTTCAAAGCTTAGTATCTTCCGCTCTTGAATCTTGGTTAAGTGCTAAGCGACATTTTGTCCTGATGCTGAGTCCAGACGCCTTCCAAACTTTGTTCATGTTATTGAAAGCCCCGCTAGCAGCTCCTATGCGGATTGGTAATTCCGACCGGAGATCACCCTCTGGCGAAAGTCCACTGATTACTACAATTATTTACTCGTATGTCATGATTTATTTTTTTAATAAAAGGTTTTAAGAAAATACTTATTAAACGAACTTTATTTTCTAAATTATTGAGCCTTTAACTCTTTACTGCTGGATTTAAACGTTTTCAAAACACTTCCAAACCAACCTCAGTATCATCTTGAAAATATTATCAATCCATTTTTTAAATTAGTCCATCTTACTTGTCCTCCCATAAGTTTAAACCCAGAATTAAAGGCATTCATCAACATATTTTATTTTTATTTTATGTCAAACTAATTACGTTAATTAATTTAAGCTTGGAAACTTTATCAACAATATCAAAAACTTGTATCTTCTGTCGACTTAATTTCTTGTTTTGTCCCTCAAGCTAATGGTTAGTTGGAAGACATTGCATTTTAGCGATAAACTCGCCCTTTGTTCATTGAATTGCTTAACTGTTATTTTTATGACACAATTATATTATGTAATATTATAACCAATGTACAGTGAATAATAAAATAAATAAATAAATAATGCCCCTAAAAATATTTTCTCTTTGATTCGTTGAATACATTTTTAAGATAAGCTTTCATCAACACTTTGGTCTTTAGTTTGTATGGCATCGTTAAGACACGTTAGCTTTCTGACTTTTTCTTTTGAAACATTATTTATTCCAGCATAACAATGTCTCGGAAAACAGCTGAAAAAAAACTGAAAGTGTATCGCTCAGTGCTGAATAAATAGTAGTATATTTTGAATTGATTTTATTTCATTTACAGTAAAGAGATTTTCTAGCAATTATTAGTTCATCGCCACTATCTGTTTTATCTAATGGTAACACTCTATTCAATTTCCTGTATTCTTAAACATTTTATTAAGGCTTATACAAACAATGTTAAGTTGTACAAGGTGTACAAGGTTGTATTTGGGTTTATAACAAACAAAACCCAGATATATCTTTTTTTTTTTTAAAAAAAAATGTCTAGTATAACTTTTATACAGTATAACTTTTGGGTTTATATCATGCGCTGTAATTTTATTGGCAAACTGTTTGATGTAAGACAATCGTTACGAGTTGTACGAGATGTTTGTGTATACTAAAGTAAATACATATTATAATATACACTTGACTGAAATACAAAACGAAAAGAGATATTCCATAACGCTTCTCTTCTATTTGTTTGGTGAAATCTTATTTCATCATCATCATCATCGCCCTCAACGCTCCTCTCGGGAGCACAGGGCAGAAACCAGCCTCCTCCATTCAGAGCGTCTCTGTGCCAATTGCATCACCTCTTCCCACGACATTCCTTGCGCTCTGATATCGTTGTCATAGGAACGGTGTATTGTAAAAGAGGGACGCCCGGGCCTACGGAACCCCTGCGGACGGAAGAACAGTGCTCTTTTTGGCCAACTATCATTGGGCATTCTCAAAACATGTCCCAGCCAGGACCATCGTCTCTCTTGTATTACGGAGATTACAGGTCTCTGCTGGGTGCGCCGACGCACAGCATCATTTGTAACATGTTCATACCATCTGACATCCAAAATCCTTCTAAGACACTTGTTTTCAAAGCTTAGTATCTTCCGCTCTTGAGCCTTGGTTAAGTGCCAAGACTCGCAGCCATATAGAAGGATTGGGATGATGCACGCATTGAACAAGCGACATTTTGTCCTGATGCTGAGTCCAGACGCCTTCCAAACTTTGTTCATCTTATTTAGGGGTACTTAAATTAATTAGTGTATACAGTATGCGGAAGTTAAGAAAACTTTGTATGATAACCTACCTACTTAAACGTATTGTATTGTTCGAGTATTTAAGTTTTTCCAAATGTGCGTACACTCTGTGTTATTATATCTAATACTTCCGCTGTTTTCGATATCCAGAAATGTTATTTGTAATTTTTGTCTGATAACACTTTGGAGTTTGAATTGGATATTTTGCGGTTTAAGTGTTTCTATCAACTTTGACTCTATACTATCTTATACTATACCCTCATGCCGTGTTCCAAGTGGGATAGGCAGAGAGAACGGAACGCCATGTAAATCTATCTTCCATACTTTTTTCGCTTCTTCTACATTCAACAAACAATTTCTCATGCACCCACGTCGAATACTCTTACTCAACACACGGTCATCCTTGAGAATTTTATCGACGTGATCAAGTCACATTGGCATGTAATGAAGTTATGAACCCGTTCTTTATTGTTTCTAAATACATTTGTGACTATATGTAACATAATATCAAAATATCTGTGACTATTTTTTCCTACCAAAGAGTAACACAAACCACAGCAATGATTCGTTTTAAAAGTAGGTATATTATATTTAATTTGGGCGTAAAATTATGATTAAATCATTTACCATTATATTTTACAGCCTTTAGACGCTAACATCCACGACCACATCATTATAACATAAACGCAAAATTGAAAGCTAATGAACTTAATTGCAACTATCATATTTGCCTACAAACTCTGCTCTGTATCACTTTGTTTAAAGTAACTTTAACACTGCTCGTTCCGTATTTCGTATTAATTTTAACAAGATAAATTCTCTGAATTTTGATTCAAATGATATTAATGGTTTAAATAGTTTTAAACATATGCAAAACCACATTGTTGTCCATTTATTCTTGAAAAAAATATTAGTTACATTCTCGTTACATTGTAGCTATTTTTTATTTTATTTTAAATTTTAAAAGCACTTAAAAGACAATAACAACATAATATCTAAATACAAATAAAACAATATTTTTTAAAAACTTTAAAAGGATAAATCTATAAAAATATATGGAAGGGTAAAATATATACTACACCACATCACTTTATGTGGTGTAGTATGTAGTAGCTATTACTAAATATTTTTAAAATGTTTCGTGATTACCACATTGTTAGTGCCAATAAAATCAAACAAAAAGGGTTGATCTTTCAAAGGTTGTCATCCAACATCAATCACCACAATTCGTCTCTCACTCGTTAATTCATCAAACTTAATAAACTGATAATTTTTTTTTTTTTTAAAAGATATATCTGGGTTTTTGTTATAAACCCAAATACAACCTTATACACCTTTCACAGTAAGCTACTAAAAACTTGTGTCGTGAAAGGGGAGTTTACCGGCACCTGGTATCGAACCAATCGAACAAATGAAAGAGAAGGTTGGAGATTACTTAATTATCTAAAAGAAAAAAAATGTTTTTTAAACTATTTCCATATAATGCATCAAAAATCATTAACATACCATATAAGTCAGAGCTAACATTCATTTATATCATCACAACATTACACACAAGTGGAGTAGCCAACGGACTAACTTTTCTACTAAAAAATATGCATGTCGTACTCTCAGTGGCAATAAAATTCATAATGGGTGGTATAGCTCATCGCCCAAAGGAAGATATTAAAGGTCTTATATTTGATATTTAACGACCACTTTTTACATGACACTCGTGAATTTACTTATGAGTGGGAAAATCTGATTTTTATTTTATTTATGTAATTGTGTTATCTGAATATTTAGGAGAGTTTGTCGTTTTCAATTACCTTTAAGGATCGCGCTGTAACTTTAACCGTCATTGCAAGATCATCTTATTACCGAAGAAACTAGACACAACAAAGTGCCAACGGCATAGAACTTGATATACCTAACGAACTTCTAGGATGCTCACCAACATTATTATGTTAAGGGCGAAAAATAATATATACTGCGATTATTTATGAAAACTTTTAGAAACTGTTAGATGACACATTTTTTCGCAAGAATGTCAACCATTGTTTTTTTTATGCCGCAGTGAGAAGCACTCTATACAATCACGTCCGTTTTCTTAGTTTTTTGCTTGTAAAGAAATTTTCTCATGTTCAAAATATTGATATTTTTGTTGTTAAAAGCACTAGCGGTAAACCAGGGCTTCTAGCATAGCAAATGACTGCTATTCAAACAGATTGAAGGCGTTAAAAACTTGTTAACAAACGTTGTTTGATATCTTATATAAACTTTATACTCAATTCGTTAATATGAATTTAAAAAAATGTATAAATGTTATCATTCGCTAAATATTTCTAGATAGAAATTATGAAATTCTACAATAAAATATACATACTCTTATGCGTATTTCATCATAGTTTTTTTAACTATACATATATAAATTTCATACTGTCTAAAGAAGAGATTTGTTTTCATTATACGATATATCTATCTGTGCCATTACAGCATCATCGAAGAGTGGGATAGCCAGCAGACCAATTGTATACAATGAGCAAATAAACCATCTTCATTGTGATAAACATGCATGATAAATACATTAAGTCATATTTAACTTTTCGAGTCACCTTGTTATTGAATTAGAATAGGTATAATTAGTTATAATAGGTAGCTGTGTGTTATTGTAAAACAACAACTGTGCGATGCATCGAATGAAGTATTGTCATTATTATTTACTACCCCGTCTTTGTATTAAGGTTCATTTTGCTGTGAAACACCTCATTATTGTTTTTTTGTTTTTTTTTTAATACATAGGTATACAATACATTGTTAAAAAAAAAAAAAAACCGTTGTTCCATATTGGCCTAAATCACTCGCAAACGAGTGGATGGCCTTGAGAAAAATAGAATAGAAATACATTAAGGACTATCATGATCAAATTAAGTTTATGTACCTATATCTAATTTCCTACATTACCAGTCCCCCTAAACAAACACGCACTTGTCGATCGACTACAAACGAATTTACGACAATCTACCTACACGGACCATGTAATTATGCGTTATTGTTGCAGTTACTGTCAAAAATTTGTTTGTAGTCGATCGACAAGTGCGGGTTTGTCTACAGCCCCAGCTACACATTCGGTGATGTTTAATGATTGAATTAAATATCTTACCTTGATATTGATCATGAATGAATCACTTTTAGTGAATATTGAGCTCTAACTAATTAATCAATTATACAAATGGGCGGACGAAGTCTCCAAAATAGATAAATAGGGACGTTGTTACTATACGATCCTTTTCGTATCAGTATTAAATTCCAATCACATAATTTAATAATTATTCACAGATGGTTGGGCAGAGAATACCAAAATGAATTCACACATTAATATTTTAACTCCTTCGTAAATATGTATATATGACCTCAATGGACTATGTTATGAGGAAAGACAGATAAAATAATACACACTATACGAGATCTCATTCTCCGGGAAGGCTTTAGATTAAAAACCTTTTACATAACTCATATATTGACAGAGATGTAAGTGTTAATAGATTCGTGTAGAAATTTAAAATATTTTTGACATCGTGATGGAACATGATAATGAATTGTCAAAAGTATTTGAATGATGGTGTTAAATGTTTTTCAACGATTTCTTCAAATTGTTGCTATTTTTTCTTAGGAAAGTACTCGTACCATCTGCAAGCGCTAATTAGTCAATTCGATATTTTTATCTTTAGTGACCTCGGGTAAAACTTCTCTAGTGAGGAAATAAAGGTATAATTTTATTGTTGTAATTTAATTTTGTTTCAAGCTGCTAAATGTAATCTATGAAGTGAACCTTTTTTAAAGATATAATTAACTAGCACTTAAGACGTATTAATAAAGGTAGAATTTTTAATTTAAATGGTATATTTTTGTGTATATTATTGTCAGAATATTTAAAGATTTTCAAAATAAAACATTGACTTTTGTATTTCATGATTGAGTTGAAACGCGATTCAGAGCAACACTTCACCAAATTCTTCTTCTCTCAATGTCCCTTCAGGTTTCCCAACATTTGCGATCACTCTGGAGAATACCTCTCTCACCTGTGCTGTGTAGGCCGATTCTCCCACCTGCGCTATTTCAGTCCATTGCCTATGATGCTCAGTAACGAAATCTATTTCTTTCTACTACATGACGTCCCTCAACATAATTCACTTGATGTCGGGTAAAACTGATATTTTTCACGTCCAAATATTTGATTTAACAAACCTTGTTACTTAACAGGAGCTCTCCGTTTGTATGCTCTCTACGTGAGACCTCCGTGTTGAATACTTAAATCTATCCACTGTATTCGATGTATTCTTTGACGAACTCATACATATTTCAAATGCTTTTAGCAGGTATTTCCATCAACTGAGTCACCTGTTTCTATTACATTCAAAACTTCAGTATCATTTTCATAGGAACGGACTTTTGCAAAAAAAAAGTATGAAAAAGAAAAATAAATAAGTTTTTTTTATAAATACCTTTGTAGTAAGTACTTCTTTTTTTTAGTGTAATATTCTGAATATTTCAGCTATAAATACAAAATATATCCTACAATAGACTTGATAAGAAAAATTTATTTTTCAGGTTTCCTATTTATTTCCATTATTTTCAACACCACCTATGTGTTTACTAATATGTTCTGAATAAAATAAATCTTTTATGACAATATTTTTCTTTTCATCTTATTTTCCATGTCGAGGAAATCGAATCAAAGCCTTGTTGTATGATTTTTTTACAAAAGCTTCATAAGGAGATGAAGGTACCTACCTGGCATTATAAAAGCTATTTGAAAATTTACATTTTTTCAAACATTTTTATTACCAAAATATGAAACATCACAAAATACATTACACAAGTGTAAACAAAGGTGTAGATAGTATTTTTTCTATGAGAGGCTGGGCACTCACATAATATATAATATATAGTATGGTCAGTTATTACTTACGTATTTATCGGTCCAATTTTTGTTACAAATTTTCTATATAATGTTCTTATTGGTAAAGCTGTCAGACAGACATTGTGTGTTAAATATCTTCGAGTGCGTTTAATAACGAATTATTTAACTACGCATTTCATCTTTCAATAATGATTTCTACGTGTAGTATGGCTAGTTATCCGTTTATTTAATTCAATAAAAAAATCTTTCAATCAATGAAGTCTACGCTCTACAAATGCTTTTATCTGTTAAAAAAAATATAGCCTAGAACGTAGAATTCATCTTTCATCAAAATTCATCAAAAATCTTTCAATCAATGAAGTCTACGCTCTACAAATGCTTTTATCTGTTAAAAAAATATAGCCTAGAACGTAGAATTCATTTCGAATAATACTCACATTTAGAATTCATTTTTAATTATACGGAAGCCCACAACTGGCTGGTAATCACTTATAATCAATACGATTAGGCAACAGTTCGTATGAAGTACAGAATTGTATTTTGAATAAAGTGTCAACATTAAAGAGAGAACCACCTCCACCCGGATATCTCCTATTTATCCGCACTTACAAACCGAAATTGTCCTCACGAGCGAACCATTAGGCAGACCTCAAGGGCTGGTCGGCCAAAACCACTGTCGTGAAAATCTTTTATAATATCAACAAATAAAAATGTTTACGTAATCACCGGATGTTTTAAAATTATTATTTAAACCTCCGAAAGTAGTTTTAGCAAAGTATATACGTCGCCTAATCAGTATATAAATATGGCTATATAAGCTACAACAGAATTATGATTACCTATACGAGTAACATACAACAAGAATGTTGTAAATAACGTACATTTTTTATGAACTTCAGTATTTTTTCTCTTGTCGTAATATTTTTTTTTTTACAATTATATACGGCGTGAGCCTTTTACATGTTGAAATTATGAGACAGAGTACAAAAGCATACTATTACACAATACCAATTCACATATACACAAGTCAAAGTTTATAAAATTACACATCAAGGTCAGAGTTAAAAAGAATTTACATTAACAAAACAAGTACAACAGAAAAAAAAACAATATTTAAGGTAACATAATCGATAATGTTCTCTAAATAATAAATTATCAATAAATTATAAATCATTCAACATTAACCATTTAATTATTAAACTATTAAATTATTAAACTTTCAAATTATCAATTTATTGAATTATTAAATTATTGAATTATAGAATTATTAAATTATTAAGTTATTAAGTTATTAAATTATTAAATTATTAAATTATCAAATTATCAAATTATCAAATTATCAAATTATTAAATTATTAAATTATTAAATTATCAAATTATTAAATTATCAAATTATCAAATTATCAAATTATCAAATTATTAAATTATTAAATTATTAAATTATCAAATTATTAAATTATTAAATTATCAAATTATCAAATTATCAAATTATTAAATTGTTAAATCAATAAACTGTGGCGACATCTACCTGAAGTATCGAGAAGCACATATAGAAGATAATTACTTAACACATCGGTAGCTAGTTAGATATGAGTTTTATACAATTATAGGTAGATGGCGATGAATATTTCCTTAACAATTATGTCTGGTGGAAGTAGTGAATAATTAGCTAGGTCAGATCTCTTTTGAACGTCCAGCCAACAACATACTTTAGTCTAACACATTACTAACATTTTTATTGTTAATTTTATTATTGGTGAATAAACTTTGTGAAAGCATATTTTCATGTAAGTAAAATATTACTGTTTCATTTCGTTCCTGTTTTAATCACAGTATTTAATTTCATATAATCATTTAGAGTCAATTCAATTTTCTTACTTATCAAGCCTTCTGCAAACTGTATATGGAAGAAAGGGAAAATATGTACACAGTGGATCTGTGAGGATATTTAACATTAATAATCTATACCAACAAAGCCCTTTCATCCATAAAACCATCAAATTATTAAATTATCAAATTATTAAATTGTTTAATTATTAAATTATCAGATTATTAAATTATTAAATTATAAATCTGAGTGATAGGTCTAAATAAAATAATCATTAATTCGGCACTAGCAATAAAATATTATGACATAAAAGAAATCATCAAGATAATTTTAAAAGGATTATAAATGTAAATTACTAAAAAGTTAGGCTAATTTAACTGATTATATATATAAAAACAAAATTAAATATTTAAACAGCGTTAAGAAAGTAAATTCAACAGTCAAAAAATGTATAGATCAAATAAAGTCAAAGAAACAGCTATAATATGGGTCCAATTGATAAAAATTCATTACAATAGTTTAATTTGAAAATTAGGTCGCAAACTTCGATTGCCCTATGTCAGTTATGTAATTTCAAGTATTTAATAATGTCAGTTTTAAATTTCTGGAAACTGTCAGCAAAAATATCAGCGCAATTTCCTACCAGATTCCCCAGTCTGTGAATTCTGATCAGTGGTGAATGATAAACATAATTGTTCCGAGTATTAGGTTCGTGAAACGTCACAGTTTGTCTGGTCGACCTGGCAGGAATGCTGAATTTTATTAATTCTACCAATTCCGGGCAGTCAATGGCACCATTCAGTATTTTATGCATAAAACACATATCAAACAGTATCCTTCGGTTTTGCAAGGTGAGGAGACCAAGTTCGTCCATTAGTGCAGGATAATCTATGTTTTCAACCGGAATTCCTTTTTTGTAGTTTATCAGTCTCAAAAACTTCCTCTGCACCCTCTCCACACTATTACTGTGGATGGCATAATTAGGAGACCATATAGTTGTATTGTATTCTAAGAGAGGTCTCACAAGGGATACAAAAAGTAGCCTATAGGACTGAATCAACCGCAGGTCAGAAGCTAATCTAAATACAAAGCCAAGACATCTCATTGCCTTGCTGACAGTTTCCTCTATATGTATGTTATAAGTTAGATCTTCAGAGAAAGTGATTCCTAGATCTTTAATGTTTGAGACACATTGGAGAACAACACTATCAATTGAATATTCATAAGTTATCTGAGATCTAGTTCTATGAAAGCGGACAACCTGGCACTTCGCTGCATTTAGGTTTAGCTTATTTTGTATGCACCAGTCATTTAACAAATCCAGATTATTTTGTATAATAATGCAGTCTTCCAAACTGTTAATAGATTTATAAAGCTTCAGGTCATCCGCAAACAGTAAAACCTCTATGTCTCTGAAGATCTCAACTATGTCATTCACAAATAAATTGAACAAGATCGGTCCCAGATGCGATCCCTGCGGCACACCACTGTATGCATAGACTGTATCAGATATACAACTCCCAATCTTCACTTTATGAGTTCGCCCTGTGAGGTAACTTTCCAGCCAATGATAGAAAGTACCGCCGATTCCATATCCAAATAGCTTTGACAATAGCCGGTCATGTGGCACTTTGTCAAAAGCCTTAGAAAAATCTGTATATATGGAATCGACTTGACCTCTCTTTGACAAACGATTGACGATATAATTCTGGTAAACAGTTAAGTTAGTGAGAGTAGACTTTTTAGGTATAAAACCATGTTGTATAGAAGTAATTACATTGTTAATAGAACTGCTTATTTTCCGAACAATAATTGACTCGAAGAGTTTGGGAATTGCCGACAGTATGCACACAGGTCTGTAGCTAGTCACTTGTGTATTGTCTCCTTTTTTAAATATTGGACATATATAGCCCTCTTTCCAAGTATTAGGAAAAATTCCCAATTTCAATGATAATGAGAAAATAATATGTAAGTGACCAGCGAAAATTTCCATACAGTTCTTAATGAACACATTGGGAATACCATCTGGACCAGCTACCTTTGAAGCGTCCAACGCAAGAATCGCATCCTTGACTTCGTCAATAGAAATAGTGATGTTGGGCAAATCGATTATTTTGTCAGAGGAAAAATCGAAGTCAGCAGATTCAGTCGGTTTATCATAAACATCTTGAAAAAAGGAAGCCAAAAGATTGACCGCGCTTTGTGGTGAATCAGAATGCTGATTGTTAAAGAAAAGAGTGGACGGTATCTCGACTCGATCCTTCCTCATATTGTTTACAAACTTCCACAGATCCTGAGAATCCCTGGGTAAATTACTTTCAATAGAATCTATATGTAACTTATAACAATTTTTGGATAAAGAAGAACACTGAGAACGTAAATCAGAAAAAATATTGTAGTCATCTATATCTGATGTTTCTTTAAACTTCTTAAGTGCTATTTTTTTCTGATGAACAATATCTTTTAACTCAGAACTAAACCAAATTGGATATTTCGAAGGCTTAACCGATATTTCAGGTACATGAGTATCAATACATAGCCTCAAACTAGCATAATAGTGTTCAGTCATTGTATTCAGATCATTTTCATCATTTAAATAATTATATTCCATATTTTTCAAAAATGCGTTAATTGCAGGATAATCAGCTCTGTGAAAGTTACGTTTAACAACCAATTTATTTTCTGAAACATTTAATTTAGACAATAAAACAAACAATATTGCATTATATATTTAATAACTTTCCCATTAATATAAACTTGAAGTGATTCTAGGAGATGATATTGTACTTAAAACACGGGTAGATACTTTTATAACATAAAATTAGTTTGAAATCTTACTAACTTGTGTAGTCTTACAAAAGTGTTGTTCAACTTCACGGCTTAATAACACGACCATTATATTAAACAAAGATTATAAATATAATCGCTTCATAAAACTATATTTTAAATGAATCTTGTATTATGGGTACTAACACGATGATACACATATATACAATGCACTGAACACATATACATGTTACACCCAGACCCAGGACAAATTGAAAAAAGGTCATTCTTCATTTTGCCCTGGCCAGGAATCGTACCCGAGACCTCGTGACTCAAAGACAAGAGTTATGTGGTTACCAACTATGTGGTTGTGAGTTCAATTCTCGAAATTAAACAGATGGGAATTATTCAAAAAGTGTTTCGGTTTAATTAAAAATTTATTCGTATATGTAAAGCATTAGTAAAATTGTCTGTTTATATAACCATAAATCTCAAAAGTATGAGCGACACCGATAATTTGTTAATTTGAATTTTTTCAAAGTAATTCAAATACCTAACTGGAATAGAATAAAAACTGTTCAGTTATTTTAGTGCAAATCCACTCCACGATAGTATGGTACATTTATAAATTATTGTTTTTTGTAAAAGGGTGCTTCAAAATTCATTATAGTATACCAACATTGACAATTAAAAATAAAACTGAAATGGTCCCTAAACAATACGCAAATAGGGCGGTGTAAGTTAGTTGTAAATACAGGTAGTCGGTGGTATTAATAATATAAAATATAAACAATACCTACGTAAGGAGTGGAGAGACGTTAAGTAGTAAACGTTGTAGCTACACCAACGTATGTAACCACAAACCCCTTTTATGAAACAAGTTACATGGAGTTGTATGTACATGAGAGTTTAAATGAGTCATAATAGACCGGAATAGGCTGGAACGATTTTCCGGTACACCGCGAATTTACGGTTTATTACTGGACGAAAACAGACCTATTCTAAGGGGAAATACAACAAAATTGTATAGAAATGTATATAAACATTGATCTATTTGGTATACTGCGTTAAATACTGCTATTTTCTATAAAATTATTACGTATATTTTATGTATAACACACTAATAAACCTTATACGGTTCAATTTCTTTTTTTATATTTTGAATTACTATTATAGATTTCATATTTTTTATGTCTAAATGAGTTAACAGAACTTTGCGTGAGGCGCTACAAACGGCTGAGAATTGAGGTAACAGGAAACAATATATTAGAACCTTTAAAATGATGGTCTTGATTTTCAGCACTGAGGGAATGACAGAAGAGAAGTAGAAAATATCTAAATTTTGTACAGAAAGAATGACCCGGGTGTTGACTACGCCACTTGTTAGTGGTGCCATAATAATATATCTGTAAATAAAATTCTCTTTTAAACACTCGCTCTTTATTATTTATTACAACTTGTGTTATTAAATACTTGAAAATTAGTCAAGGATTACGCAGTTAATAAATTAATTTATAAACCCAAAAGGAAACCGCTTACTGGAATATTACTATAAAAAAGAAATCTTATGAATGCGGAAGACGCGAAAAAGTGTGCAATAATTTATTAGTATATTCCAGTTGTTAATTCTCTCTGCTTACTCCACTTGGAATACGGCATGAAGGTATAGTGTAGAATAGTGGTGCTTTTTGCCTCAAGCTCATCATACGTAAATCATCATAAAAAACAGTAAGCTTTCGAGAAAGAATACGAATTTCCACATGTTGTACACATAAAAAAACATTTCTAAGTCGCTTAATTTCTAAAACAAATAAGTAATTTTATGAAAAGGTATAGACTACTCTTAATACCGGTACATACTCGGTTTTGTGAAATATTAAGTAGGTACAGTTTTATGTTCTTACAAAACTATCCAAATAATCGACATGGGATGATTTTGTAGGTAGTAAGAGTACCTAGTGTGCAAATTGTAATAGTGTTGTTTGCTTCACGCATATTTTGGTACATTAGTATAATTGGAAATTTAGGTACCTAGTGAATGTAATATGTATACATAATATAATGCCTAGCTCCGGCAAACAAACATGCGGTGCTTGTAGTTGTTGTCCAGCAGTAAAATGAGTGTACCTATATAATTATAGTGTAACAGATGCGATGTTATTAGCGCAGACCAGTAATATCATAATTTCCATCAATAACACTTTGAGCTAACAAAATGTTACGAATATATGGAGCACATTCAATTATAAATTAAAGTAATTCAATGGGTTCTAGAATGCAAAAAGTAATTTATTTTATATTACATATTTTGTTCTTTACTGTACGTTGGTAATATATTATTATAAAATATCGTTTAAAAGCATGAGATAGATGTTTGAATTATTAACCCATTTATTAAATTATGTTCTTAATTTATTTTATCTTAACTTATAATAATAAATTAAATAAAAAAAAAATTAAATTAAATAAAAAAAATATAAATAAAAAAGGCAGGTGTTCGAAAAAATAAGACATTTTACATCTTAAATTCAGCGATGAGGTTTGCCACCCATCCTGAATGTCTTGATTTAACATTGGCACGAAGAGGACAGTTTGCATGTTTCTTACATGCAGCTGATCTGCTGGCTGCCCCACTTGTGGGATATGCCGCGATGGTATATAGTATAGTATATTAAATTATGATTCCAATTCATTCAAGTACCAAATCATAAAATAAAAATAACTTATCAGAACTGTCACTGTTATAAAGTTATTCGAATTAAAAAGCAGAATATCTTATTATCACAATATTTGTATCCAATCTTTACATTTCAAATCTAATTAGTTCGTTGGAAGCCTGGAGGTAGAGTCTCGGCCACATGAACAGGGAGCCCGTGGTTCGATCCCAGGGCAAACTCCCCTTTCACAACTTTAAGCTTACTGTGAAAGGTGTATAAGGTTGGTTTATAACAAAACCCAGATATATCTTTTTGTTTTAATAAATTAATTAGGTAAATGACGAAATAAAATGGTTTATCAACGCTTCAAGCTTAACATGACTAGAAATATTGACAGAGTAGTTTTATCGTAAAATAAATTTCAAAATACCGTTTCCCATAATGCAAGTTTTGTGAATGCTCTATAGTAAAATATTCGTATGTAATAAAGCTTTCAAAACATTGACAGAATTCATCCCCTTTCAGAGGATTCCTTCTTAATACCGAAAGCATTATTATTATTATTATTTAAACTAAATGTTTATTTATCCAATGTTTGCGGTTAGTTATGATAAGGCCTAGAGTAGCCTATATCATACCAGATAATTCCAGTAACACGAGCGTGGGAATGCCCGCGTATCAGAATCTCAGTAATATGATCATGGGAATGTTTACATATTGACTATAATAAAATAGGTCATTCCAATGCACACGTTACTAATGCACAAGGTACCAATGCCTGGAAACACTATATAAAGTATTCCACACTGGGAATAGTTGTCAGTACCTAATTAGTCAGCCCAGTGTTAATATTCTGTCGTTCAGTTAATTATTACTTTATCAGTTTATTATAATAAGTCCTGTTGTTAAATCCTGGTCTTGTGTTAAATTGTATTGTGTTGTGTAATTAATTAAATATCATTGTGATTCTTTTATTCAATACTTTTATTCAATAAACAATAAAATCAATTGTGTAATAATTAATATTATACTTTAATAAAGTGATTTTAAATAATCTTTTTTGAGTTTTTTTTGAGATTCGCCTGGCCGCGAATCGTAAATGGCGCAGTCTTGGTAGGATACTTGGGACATTGATATAAAAATAAAGATCAAGTGTTTAAGTGTTAACTTTTAACCAAGTATTCGAACTCGAACTCTCAAAGATTAAAATCAGTGCAAGTGCCATTGGAAGACAACAGGAGCTGACCCGACAAACAAGAGATGTGGATTAAGGTTGCAGTACTTCTTCAGTAAGTGCCATTTGCTCTCCTTTAATTCCATTTCCCAAGTGTCGTTATTTTAGAGTGCTGTGATTGCTCGTTAATCGGAATTGGTTCTATCGCAGAGTTCAATTCATAATCGTTGCAATCACCCTCACACTGATCATTGAGATCACCCTCATTCTGATCATTGAGATCACCCCCAATCTGATCATTGAGATCACCCATTGTCTGAATATCGAAATCAACCCCCTTTTAGTTATTGAGATATTGTTGCATAATTAAAGGCACTTATATAAAATATTAAAACATTAACAAAATATTTTTGTATTAAGAATTGATATAATATTCATTGAGTTCAAGTTTATAATATTATTGTAGTAAAATGGCTACAAACGGAGTTACAATCGGAGACATTCCACAACATGTACTAAATGTTATCCCAAGGTTTGATGGCGATGCTGCCAGATTAAATAATTTTATAAGTTCATGCGATTATGTAATTGGCTTACTGGGAGATCCCAAGAGCCCAGCGCACCCCACAAATGTTCACTTAATGAGAATCATAATAAGTAAGCTCGACGGGCGTGCACTAACACTAATCGGGAACAGGGAAAACTTTGCTACGTGGGAGGAAGTAAAAAATCTCCTAATCAACTACTTCGGAGATCAAAGAAACGAAAATTGTCTGGTTCAGGATCTGATCCAGCTTAAACCAAGACAGAACGAGCCCCCGTATAGCTTTGGTGCTAGGGTACAGGACACCAAAAGCCTATTAATGGCGAAAGTACAGTTAGCAGACCCAGACGTCGGCTCAAGGGTAACTAAAGATAGAATATATGACGGTATGGCTTTACAAACGTACCTAAAGGGACTGAACGGTATGCTAGGTCTAGCCGTGAGACTAAGAAGCCCGAAATCGGTTGAGGAAGCCATGTCTTTAGTTTTAGAGGAAGAAAATTTCCTCTATTCACAACGCAAAGACAACACCAGCTTGCAAAATAACCAGCAAGGTTTAAAACCAAAGAACATTTCGGTACA
Source organism: Athripsodes cinereus (assembly GCA_947579605.1). Lineage (NCBI taxonomy): Eukaryota > Metazoa > Arthropoda > Insecta > Trichoptera > Leptoceridae > Athripsodes > Athripsodes cinereus. The sequence continues at coordinate 10,759,563 of OX388314.1, read as the reverse complement.
GCCTAATAACTCGCTGTACAGACAGGCACTACACATACCACCGTGGAGACCAAACTATAACCAACAGGTACAACAAAAACAACAGTACCAACAGAGACCACCACAACCACAAAACCAATTCAGGCAGTTTAACCAGCCAAAATCCAATTCAATGAAGAACATGCCAACAAAATCTTTTACTCAGACGTATACTCCTCGTCCAAACCAAGGATCATTCCAAAAGAGGGAGAATACAGACCAGACCATGAGGACGGATAAACCTATGGCCCCACGATGGACCGCTGGGGAACTGTTCTACCAAGAAGATATTGAAGATGAGAACATAGTTGAACCAGAAGAAGGCGTGAACGAAGAGGATCCTTACCAGCAAGAGTTTGAATATGAAGAGGATTTTCGGAATATGGGCCAACCGAGTCGCCCAACATAATTGTGATGAATACCGCTAAAGCAAATCTCCCGTATATACTTTTACCCGAAATAAATGGAAAATTTATGATCGACACCGGATCATCTAAATCACTTATTAATAGCCAGAAGGTAGAGGAATATTTTGGAGATTGTGTGTCAGAGGAACCTTTCCAAATTCAATCAGCACACCAAATCAGTTTTCATAACTATGTAGTGAATATACCACTACCTAAAGCGTTCAGGAATACGTCTAACCACAAGTTTCACATATTTAATTTCAATAAGAAGTATGACGGACTTATAGGTTTAGATCTTTTACAAAAGGTAGGTGCCAACATTAATTTAAAAGACGGATATCTAGAGACGGATACTGCAAAGATAAAATTACATACTGAAGCAAAGAAACCAACGCACATATACCAAATGCTTATTGAGCCTCGTACTCAAAAGAAAGTGCTTTTACCATCTAAGTTGAACGAAGGTGAAGGGATAGTAAGTTATTACCAATTTGCTGAAGGAGTAGAAATGCCAGAAGCTATCGTACGGGCATCAAAGTCAAAATTTACCACCACTATCACGAACATTAATGAGTATCCAGTAACAATTAAACTACAAAGTCCTATACAGGTGGAAAAACTTAACCTAATTCCCATGAACCATTATGATGACGCCCCGACAAAAAATGATGACTATCTACAAAAATTGAATTTAGAAAAACTCCGACTAGATCACCTAAACAATGAAGAGAGAAATGCAATTTCAAAAATGTGTTACCGATACCGTGACATATTTTACTGCGAAGAACAATCTCTCACATTTACCAGCAAGATAAAACACACGTTACGTTTGTCCGATAACACACCCTCATACGTGAGAGCATATAGACATGCACCACCACAAAGGGAAGAAATCAAAAGACAAATTGACAACCTTTTGCAACAAGATATAATACAACCCTCGTACTCACCATGGAATTCACCAGTACACATTGTACCCAAGAAAGCAGATGCATCGGGACAAAAGAAATATCGTATGGTAATAGACTACAGAAGACTAAATGAGAAAACAATAGACGATAAGTACCCATTACCAAACATTACAGATATATTGGATAAACTGGGAAGGAGCAAATATTTCACCACCTTAGATTTGGCCTCGGGGTACCACCAAATTGAAATGAATGGAGAAGATTGTGAAAAGACAGCTTTCAGCACTGAAAATGGTCATTATGAATTCAAACGTATGCCATTTGGACTGAAGAATGCCCCAGCAACCTTCCAACGTACCATGGACAACATCTTGAGAGGATTACAAGGAGAAAAATGTCTAGTATACCTAGATGACATAATCATATACTCAGCATCACTGCAGGAACATATGCAAAAACTAAAAGAAGTATTTGACAGACTGCGAGACAGCAATTTCAAATTACAGATTGATAAGTGCGAATTCCTGAGAAAGGAAGTAGCATACCTGGGACACGTAATTACAAAAGATGGAGTTAAACCTAACCCAGAGAAAATAAACGCAATACTCAACTACCCCATTCCGAAAACAACAAAGGAAATAAAAGGATTTCTAGGACTCCTAGGTTATTACAGACGATTTATCAAAGACTTTGCAAAAATAACAAAACCACTTACTATGTGCCTTAAGAAAGGAAGAACTATAAGGCATGATGAAAAATTTGTAGAAGCCTTTGAACTCGGAAAGAAAATTCTGACCAATGACCCAATATTGCAATATCCAGATTTTACAAAACCGTTCATACTAACAACTGATGCATCCAATGTAGCATTAGGAGCCGTATTGTCGCAAGGAGAAATTGGAAGGGATAAACCCATAGCTTATGCATCAAGAACATTGAACGAAGCTGAGCAGAAGTACTCAACTATCGAAAAGGAATTACTAGGAGTAGTTTGGGCCACTAAACAATTTAGACAATACCTATTAGGTAGTAAATTCACTATAATTACGGATCATAGACCATTGGTGTGGTTATTTAATCTCAAAGAACCCAATTCGAAGCTAGTGCGATGGAGATTACGATTATTAGAGTACGACTTCAAAATCGAACACAAGAGTGGTAAATTGAATGCCAATGCAGATGCATTATCCAGAATACAAATAAACCCCCTTGACACGAGATCAATGATTGTAAATCTAGATTTTGAAGACATGCTAGCATTGGATAATTCTGATAATGACTTCAGAAACTTGACCTTGTCACCACCTACGGATACAACACCGATACCTATGGAAATAGACTTCACTGTACCCCAGACATACATAGAACCACCAAGAACGACGAATGAAGTGTGTTCACCCCTAACAACAAGGGATCTGGAAGAGATGCTTGCTTTGACAAACAATCAAAACGACGAAATATCATACATCGAATCACCTATCGCATCAAAGGAAACAGATAACTCACCACCACGGGAACCACTGAGTGAAGAAACTGAAACGGCCGATGAAATTGAGACAATGCTACAGCAAAATTCACCCGACTTGGAGAGAACATTAACAGCACCATCAATCGAAGAAGAAAGGTCTGAAACGGTATTGTCTTGTGAAAATAACGAAGTGACCGAAGGAATACCAATTCTGGAGGAAGCAATAGATTCAAAGACACCACAATTCTTCGTAAAGACCCACTTCATTGACAGCAAGACGGTAACCACAAGTCATAACGATACCCAAAAAATCTATACCGTATCGCTTCCGAAGAAAAACAACAGGGATTTAATTATGGAATTTCTGATCGAATATACGAGTAACAAATCACGATCTTACTTACACTTCGAAACAGAAGAATTATATAAACAATTCTGTAGAGTGTACATAGAATCATTCAACAACAACGGGCCGAAATTAGTAAGGTGCACGCTAAGGGTTATAAACGTTACCAATAAAGAAGAACAACAACGTTTAATTAGTAACTACCATGATGGGAAAACGAACCATAGAGGTATAACTGAAACATTCAAACATCTACGACGGAAATACTTTTGGACGAACATGAAAGAAGACATTACGACGCACATAAACAACTGCGAACGTTGCAAGAGAGCCAAATATGATCGTAACCCACCAAAACCACCCATGATGTTGACCGACACAGTATTTAAACCGTTCCAAGAATTATTCGTGGATACATTCATAATCGAAGGACAAAACTTTCTTACACTGATAGATGCCTTTTCAAAGGTTGGACAAGCTATACCCATTATAAGCAAAACCGCAGTATGTATCGCCGAAGCCTTTCTACAATATTTTTCATACTATGGAATACCGGAAAAAATAACGTCCGATGGAGGAACGGAATTCAACAATGACACCGTGCGCGAAATATTGCTGGCTCATAAAGTCATGATACATATAACAACGCCTAATAACCCAACATCGAATAGCATGATAGAGAGACTACATTCGTCAATAATCGAACACTTCAGAATTCTCAGAGAACAACATAAGGATAAAACCGAAAATATCATGAAATACGCGATTATTGGTTATAACAACTCGGTGCATTCGACGATTGAAATGACACCTATGGAACTTATAATAGGTCACACAAAATCGAGAGATCCATACGATATGTATTACGATCGTATGTATTACCAGGATTACTCGAGGACACATAGAGACAAAATGAAGCGAGTATACGACCAGCTTAGGGCCAAAATAGTAGAAAGAAAACAACACATAGCCGAGAAGAGAAACACCAATGCCCAGACCAACATATTCCAACCCAACCAAACAGTATTTGAAAAAACCAATACTAGAAACAAAGCATCGAATAAATTTAAAGGACCCTACCGAATCGAAAATATTAATCAAGACAACACTGCATTGATTGACGCAGGCGTTCACTCACGAAAAGTGCACACCAAAAACTTAAGGAGACCACCTATTGTTGCAGGTGGACCGTCGTGGCAGAGATAACGATACAAAAGCAAGTAAACAACCCTGGACTACTACCGAGACACCTAGGAACAGCACAAAACCAACGGGACCATTGGACATTAATTCAAACATTCGACCTGAGTGAAATCAACGATGAAATCAATATCCTGGTAAAACATTACAATAAATTGCAAACAATGTATAATAAAACAACATATGGATTAATATATAGAGAAGAACTGTATAACTTTGACTCTCTATTGAACCATGCTATAGCTGAAGCAAAACAACGACTGAACCATGTTATACCACAGCAAAGGATCAAGAGAGGAATTATCAATGGTTTGGGAAGCTTGATCAAAGCAATAACCGGAAATCTAGACACATCGGATGCCGAATACTACGACAAGGCAATCAAACAACTTCAAAATACTGTAGATAAAGTTCAAAAAATGTCAGTTGACAAATTGTCAATAACAGAAAATGCAATTGAATCATTTCGAAATATCACTAACAAATTAAAATCAAATCAGTTTCTCTTAAATGCGCGCTTAATGCAATTAGAAGCACGCATGAATGATACCTTGTTAATGGGATACGAAATCAATGAGTATGTTATATCAATGATAATATTTAATCAAATGACTATTGAAGCGCAAACAATCACTCAATTATTAATGGAGGTGGAGAATGCTATAACATTTGCTAAGTTAGGTACACTACACCCGTCAATCATTAAACCAACTGAGTTTGCATTAGAATTGCAACGAGTAACACCCCTTTTGCCAACAGGCTTTAGATTCCCAGCCGAACCTGATTTAGATAGCATCCCTTACTTTGAAAAAAGTACCACAGTAAAGGCTTACCGCAAAGGAACGAGTGTTCACTTTGTGATGGAGGTTCCAATTGTCGAGGATCAACAGTACTCATATTATCACCTTTACGCATTTCCCATCAAAATTTCCAACAACCTTTTCCAAATAATCGTCCCACAACATAAATTCCTAATGAGCAATGGCCAGCAGTATACATATGACCAAACAGTATGTGAAGAAATGACCACAGGCGAATACCTATGCCACAACAAGCAGATGATACCAATTACGGGCGACGCTCCCTGTGAATTGCAGATGATCCACCATACTCGAGATTACACGAAATGCGAACTACAACATGTCCATCTAGAAAGAGTAAAGATACAACATATCTACGGAAATCTATGGATTGTCTCAACACCTAACGAGACAACAATGACTACAAATTGTGATAATAGCAAGGAAGCTGACACCCTCGATGGCAGTTATGTGATTAACATTGAGGGTAACTGTAGAGCAGAAATACAAGGAAACATAATAACGAGTTATCAAACCAATTTAGAACCAGTCCACTTCGCCAAGCTACCCACAGAAATGGCAGTAAGACGCAGCGTCCCGACGCCGAACAGCATTATGCAACCCTTGCAACTAGAAGATGTACAATTGGACGATTTAAACCATGTCCTACTACAAGTAAAGAAACTGCAAAGAAGGATGCAAGAAGATGACGACACCCCCGTATCTAGGACCATCAGCACTTGGACATTAACTTTATATGTTTTTATTGTATTAATTGTAATTATTGTATTGTTCAGATGCGTTGTAGTAAAATATAAATCTAAGTATAAAATTGCAGAAAAGCCTGAAACTCCCGAAAAAACTTTAGAAGCAGCTACCACTATAGAAGCAGCTACCACTAAAGTTTTTCTTTAAGGGTGGGCGAGTTATGATAAGGCCTAGAGTAGCCTATATCATACCAGATAATTCCAGTAACACGAGCGTGGGAATGCCCGCGTATCAGAATCTCAGTAATATGATCATGGGAATGTTTACATATTGACTATAATAAAATAGGTCATTCCAATGCACACGTTACTAATGCACAAGGTACCAATGCCTGGAAACACTATATAAAGTATTCCACACTGGGAATAGTTGTCAGTACCTAATTAGTCAGCCCAGTGTTAATATTCTGTCGTTCAGTTAATTATTACTTTATCAGTTTATTATAATAAGTCCTGTTGTTAAATCCTGGTCTTGTGTTAAATTGTATTGTGTTGTGTAATTAATTAAATATCATTGTGATTCTTTTATTCAATACTTTTATTCAATAAACAATAAAATCAATTGTGTAATAATTAATATTATACTTTAATAAAGTGATTTTAAATAATCTTTTTTGAGTTTTTTTGAGATTCGCCTGGCCGCGAATCGTAAATGGTTTAAAAACAAAAACAAACCGTAAATTATGGTCATTGCCCAAAATTTACGTATTTTGACTCAAAGTAATATGTATTAAGCCTTTTATAAAAACATATTTTACAATAATAATAATTTTGGGCATTTAAAATTACTAATTATATTTATCAGTGAATTTTTTTTTACATTTTAACGCCTATCATTTTTTTCTGTATTTAACCATGCTGTAACAAACACATAAAGCTTTAATGCATGTGCAATATTAATGTATTTTTAAATCATTCGAACGTTTTTTAAAACATCGTAGACAGGTACATCGCTTAATCAAAACAAAACAAAAACATATAGAGGAATACTGTTGATATTGATTCTAAATTTGATACTAAAGATACGAATACTGATACTAAAACAACATGTTTTGATTGCAGCATATCAGGCTTTCAATTAAATAATCTCGTAACCAAATAATCCTATATTTTAATCGCTCTATATTCTATTAATGTATTCGGGAGTGTGGTGAGACTTCTTAAAAACCTTGATCAACTTTTAGGTCTATGAGAAGTATACTTCCCGAAAATGAAATCTAAATTTTGGAGGAATTCAAATGATTTTTTGTAACAATATGAAAATCCAGTCGCTCATTTTTGCAGCTCAGTTATATATTTTTTGCAACTCAATATTAGTGGCCAACTCGTTTATTTGTCGCACAAATAGTTTTAAGAGTCAGTTGGTTGTTAGTCGATCATTTTTTTTTTTAGGTATGGTACCTATTTACCATTTAAAATTACTTTCAGATAGCAATTAATAGTTTCGAAACACTGTTGTGAAATTCATAAATTATGGTTAATATTTGTAATTCTTCTTCTTTCTTCTTCCAAGTCGGTCTCTCAATCCTGAGGATCGCGACGACCATGATCCCAACCAATTTGTAATAGTGAATACCAAATAAATACATTTTATTCAAGCAACGTCAATAACACTGATAAAAATGTTTTTCCTTTTGTTTCAGAGTTGATTCCGAATTACACAACATCAAAGAAGATAAGAAATAATTAATATTTTCAACAACTTAGAACAACAATGGAAAATATTATTAATCAAAAACATTTTAATCAACGCAATAAAAGCAGTGAAAAACGTTAGAATAAAAACAAATTAATTAAGAAGGGAATTTCACTTCATTAATTAAAATTTATTCTTTTCTATTTTCATTGTTATAAATTATTATTTGTTAGAATTTTCTTGATAAATAATTTATTTTTAAATGAACAATAACGAACTAAGTATGTCAGATACAGAAAGGATCAGACTGGTGGTACTTGGAGGAGCAGGAGTCGGGAAATCTTGCATTGTGAGGAGATTTCTCACCAATTCGTACTCTGATAAATATAGAAGTACTGTTGAAGATCTCTACAATAGAGAGTATGATCTGGGGCATATGACATTAAAGGTAAAGATTGTCTAAAAATATCTTTCTTTTCTTTAATTTTAATTCACCTTAAGAAAACAAAAAATTATCCCTTATCTCTACGGAGTGACATGATATTGTATTAATAGGGTAAATGAACGTATTTAAAAATTCAACTTTCAAACACAACACTTTTTTTCATAACAAGTCCATAAAAACTCACAGTTCACACTTTAAAATAAATAAAATTGTTTTATTTCTTTCAATCTGTGTATGTACTGATTGCACAACCGAATAATTGAATTCATTATAAACAGTTTGTCACTTTCCTTTAAGAAAAATAACTTTCAGTTGTAAAAATAAAATAAATTATTTATTACCTATACTTTACTTAAAAATAAACATTTATATTTAAATAAGCACAATTTTGAAATATTCCTACTTATTTCCATTGTCTTGATGTTTTTGAAACTTGATAACATGATAAAAAAAACCTACATATTAAATTAAGAATATATTATTTTTTTCTATTTCAATTGTTATTTCGGCGTTTAACAATAATGAAAATACTGGTGAGAACACCACAATTGTTTCTTGAATATTGCAAGTACTGAAATAATACTAGGTATTTCAATAATATGAAAAAATTAGAACAAATACCTTTATAAATATTACACGCTTCTGAATAAAATAATGAGAAATAATTATTCTCAAGATTTTGTACAGATTTTGTGAGCTTAGTTTCTGCGAAACTTTTATCTTATGTAGTACGAGTAGGTATATAAAATCTCAATGTCATAAATATAAATACCTAACAAAATTTTCGTATCCAAGTGATTTTTTCAGACTCGTGGAATTTTTTTTCACGTTGTAATTACCCAACAAAACCAATTATTCCCTAATAACATAATTTATGTAACATATTATGCAACATTTTTTCATTTATTTTAATTAATTCATATAAAAAAATACTTATAGGCATTTTTTAACAATTTGTACATACTCTGTACGATATTGCCTCCAGGCAATAAGCTCGCCAATTGCTCATGATTTTTTTTTTTCTGATCAATAAAGTGTTCTATTATTATTATTATTACTCTCTCTTATTGTACCTTCCGACATCAATGATCGGACTCTTAGTAAATTTATGTAGGTATATTAATATTTTAAATTACTTAACTAATTTTGTAGGTGGATATACTAGACACAGCGGGAGACATGCAATTTCCAGCAATGAGGCGTCTCAGTATTGCCACTGCACATGCCTTTCTCCTGGTTTATGCAACCACTTCAGCACCTTCTTTCGTAGCCATCAAGCAGTGTTTCGAGGAAATACGGGAACAGAGAGCTGACTATCAAGTAAGAACCCTCACAATAAATGCCTTACAATCTTGATAACTTTGCAACATTCCTTTTTAATGAGAACTGCAGTTTAGTTAGAACAGTTTAAATTAGTCTACTACATACTCGTATTAATATTCTACTACATACACATATATAGCATTCATCGACCTAGAAAAAGCATTCGATAAAGTAGAATGGGAACAACTTTTAAACACTCTAAACCAGATAGGAATGAGTTTGAAACGCAAAAGAACAATCTGGAGCTTATACAAGAACGAAATTGCTGTAATTAAAAGCGGAGAGAGCTGCGCAGAAGCAAGGGTCGAACAAGGTGTAAGACAGGGATGCTCAATGTCGCCAGCTCTCATTAACTGCTATATACAGCGAGTTATTGATGAATTGAGAGGAGAAATGAAGAATTGGACAGGAGTAAAAATAAATGGGAAAAAGGTCGACATGATGCGATATGCTGACGATATAGCACTGCTCACAGACTCCGATATGGACCTGAACGAAGCCTTACGAAAAATGGAAAGTATAGGTACTGCTGTCAAAGTACAACATGAAAATAAATAAAGACAAAACAAAATGTATGGTCGTTGGAAGGGAGGAAGCGACTGCGAACATTGCCATAAATGGAGTGAGCATCAAACAAGTAAGAGAATTCGTGTACTTGGGCAGCAGAATAAACCAGGATGGACGCTCCAAATCGGAAATTGTGAGCAGAATAAACCAGGCAAGGATTGCCTTCAACAAAAAAAGGAAAATATTGGAATCCCCAAATATTGATATAAGCGTAAGGAAAAACCTTACTAAAACCTTTGTATGGAGCATTCTGCTTTATGGTTGTGAGACATGGACCATCAGCAAGAGTAAAAGTGGACGGTTGGCGGCCTTTGAGATGTGGTGCTACAGACGCATACTGAAGATCCATTGGTCAGAACACGTCGAAAACTATGAAGTATTAACCAGGGTAGGCGAAAAAAGGCAACTTCTTAAGAGAATCAGCCAACACCGAGCTAACTGGATTGGCCACAGCATCAGGCACCCAGGACTGCTCATCGCCATCGCGGAGGGTAAGACCAAGGGGACTAATGGCAGAGGCCGACCAAGAGATGCGTATATAGACCAACTCAAGAGGGACATGAACTGCGGCTCATACGTGGAGCTGAAAAGACTGGATGAGAATAGGGAGGAATGGAGAAGAAAATCCAAACTCGTTGCAGACCAATCCAATGGATTGTAACTCATTATATATATACATACTCGTATTAAGTACGTAGTTAAACCTAGGTACGTTATAATTTTAAGGATCTTTGGAAGATTATATTTATATTTCCTCACCATTACTTACTACGAGTATGAAATATTTTAGGATGTGCTCGGTACAATATTATCAAATTTGAACAAAATTTGGATCAAAACTACGCATTTACCATTGATATTGACGGTGACAACATATATCCGCCCTTCATTATATTTCTTTGTTTGCTAAACTTTTTATGTGAAATTCTCTCCCCATACGAAATGATTTAGAAAACATTATATTGAATTTCTGTATTATTGCATTGAATTCCTCTACTTGCAGACTCTGGTGTATATCTACTTTTTTCTTTAAACATCTTGATCATTCTTTGTATCGGATGCTTTTGCTTTGAAAGCATTTCAGACAGGTAAATTCAATATTTCAAACGACAGCTGACATCTGTACATATTTTGTAAGTAGCGTGCTTGTACGCGTACAATGTACGCTAACCCACTCAGACCATCTGAACGTTTATTATTTCAACTTCTTTTACCAAAAAAATAAATGTTGTAATTGTATTTTTTTATAATAAGACTATACATAGACGAATCCGTGAAGTTTCAGTTCATGTCTTTTTGAAAAAAAAAATTAAAGCTTTGATTGCAATTTTACGATGCCACGTTTCCTTAATTTAATAAAAAAAATCTAAATTAGACAATTTTAATAACTCTCTCATTTATATTTTAAGTTCAGAAAGAATATTTCTCATTCTAATAATCATCAACTTCTGCCTAAATAAACACTAAAATATTCGCTCTGTATAAATTGAAGTTTTAATGTTTACACGGTGTTTGAATTTGCCATTCAAAAACCACATAATTACGTAAAAAATGTTTTCTTATCGGATCTAAAAATAAAATTTTGGGAGGGTAGGAAGAAATTGTGCCTTTGTGATAAACTTTCTCTGTGTATATTGTTGTATTCAATTTGAATGCGTTTCTCTATAAAATTGTTTTTATAATCAATGGGCAATAAAGAATGAATTCATATTACAAGCCCAACTATTAAAATAAAATATATTCAAATGAAAAAACTATCAAGGATTGTGTTTTGCGACTGAATAATTCATAATATAAACGAAACACGACGTTCGTTTTGTTTTCAGGAAATCCCAATAGTAATAGCTGGAAACAAACAGGATCTAGCATGCACTCACAGGGAAGTCAATATAGAGGATGTTTCAGAGTGGGTTTTTTGTGAACTACCAAAGTTAAGGTTGGTATACAACAACATGAAATATAGTATTAATAATATTATTTGTACGAGCTCTAAATTTTTAATAATTTTAGATGTTTTGTTGTATGATTTGGGTTTTTACTGTATGACAACGGTGTATGGTTTGTACCCACTATATTAAATATTTGTACGAGAATCTCAATAGCACAATAATCAGCAACATACATATTTTAATAGTTATCTAAAAAAATAACATATATGCAAAGCATCTTGAGTTATATCTTACTTTTTTTTTTAAATACTATTTATATGATTCACTCATGTCATAGCTATAATATAAAATATTAATGTTGGATTTCAGATTTTAGAATAATGTTAAATAATATAATAATAATAATAACTAGACAATTTATAGTGTGCCGTTTTGTGGAATATATTCACTTCAAGGGCGCATATAGTTGTGTTGTATCAGATGCATTCCATTTCAGAACAACCAGACCATGTTGCTCAATGTCTTATTTTTTTATATTTTGTCTGCTTATTGCCTGATATGTTCGTAAATATGAAAGATACAATAATTTTTTCAAAAATCTATTTCAGTTAAAAATCACCCACGACACGATATAAAAATGGCCGCCAAAAAATAAATTCCAAAAGTATAAAAAAATAATAGATACTTGTTTAAAAGTCTCAGGCAATTAACAGGCGAAGTATAAGAAAAATCAAAAACATTGAGCAACGACTTTTCTATTTTCTGGTTATTTTTAAATGAATTCAGCCAACATCAAATAAAATAAGATTTTATTCAACTATGTATAGTGGTATTTAATTTTATATTATTTACTTTTTAGAGCAAAAGTTTTGGAATGTTCTGCAAAGAGCGACTTCAACGTCAAAGAGATTTTCCGTACGTTCCTTACTTTGTCCAAGCTCGTCCCTAAGCCCGGAGAAGAGACAACAGGAGGATTGAAGAGGAGGTCTAGTGCCTATGTCAGTGCGACTAGCAAAGGTAAATAAATAATATTAAATAAAATCTTTTTTCTCTATTTAACAGGTAATCAATGTTGTCGGCTGATAGATTAATAAAAAAATAAAATACCTTTTTATTTAATACTTCCACAGCGGCTTTTTAGTCGCGAGCCGACTATCAGAATCTTCTATTTTCTATTCTATTCTATTTTTCTCAAGGCCATCCACTCGTTTGCGAGTGATTTAAAAATCAAGGTAGCGTAATGTAAATAAATTAATGATTGTATAGTACTTGGAATAACTTTGTGAAAGTTCATTTTCGTAGAATTAAAAGAAAACACTGTATTACTTTCACTATGAATTCATTGTGAAAGTAATACAGTATTTTTTTTAAATCTATTTTAATTCTATTAAATAAATTAATTCTAATGCATAATTACAGTTTGATGAAAAAAATAATTGCAGGAAAATGTTATTCAGTAGTAAACAACAATAGATAAATTAATATTCTATACCGTTGTGGGTGGATTTTAACATCTCAGATAACGTAACAGGAGAAGTTACAAAAAACCATAACACAGTTGAGCAATATTTTTAAAGAGGTTACCGCTTTCTGCAGAGGATAGCAATCGTTCACATTTTATTTATAAGAATTCAACAGAAAAACCGATATTTTGTAAGATTATTTGTTAGTTTTTCATCCATTTGTTGTTTTAATCCCACCTACATACATAAACTACCTACGCTAACATAAACGGAAAAAAACGTTTTTCACCAAAAATTTATTTACTCAATATAATAAATATGTTTCAGGTAAAAATCGTGCACCAAGCCCAGCTGATAGCCGACCAAATCAACTAATGGCAAGCAGTTCATCAGAAGGAGACTCTCGTGCCAAGCCACGCTCACGTTCTCTAATCCGTCGCTCTTCGAGGAAGGCCAAGCAACAGATGCGCGATGCTCAATCCAATTCAGAGGACTGTATAGTGCAGTAAATGGCTAATGCTTTGGTGAATAATTATTTCATGATATCACTAGCAACAAACATAGGTACACTGTGTAACATTATTTATCAATCTATTGAGCTTACCTTGGAAGGATCCACATTTAAATAAAGAATATATTTTTTATGAAAAGGATTCAGCCTATTTGTGAAGAGGTAAATGTTTGTTACTTAACACTTAATGGAAAATGAATGAAAAGACATGTAACCATAATGGTACTAAAGGAAATTAATAATGGTAATCAGGAAATATTCTACTTGATTATATTATTATATCACTTTCCTTTTATCAGAGTAATATATCTAAAAGTTTATGAAAATTTACATTGTCGATATAAGTTTTTATGACAAGTACGTAAATATTAAATTATGAATGATTGAATAAGATGGTGCCGTTTTGAATAAATCTAGATGTCCAATAATATATATTTGTAAATAACATTATTGCAAGGATATTCTGCAGTCGAATAAATTCTACTTAGAAGTTGAGTATTACTTTGATTTTTTTTTAACTCTACAAACCAAAATAATAATATCTTTTTTTTATTATCATTACCTATTGCACATTTGCAGCAACCAATTAGATATCCCAATATAATTCAGTGCGTGAAATATTTTGAATACATGAACACAAATATAGAGGTATCCTTCTACACTATGAAGCAAAACATCTAAGATTTCATTTTTAGTGTGTATTAATTATTGTAAAGTATTAAAATTAAATGTATTTATGTAGGAAAATAAAATGTTACAAGGTATGTCATGTAAAAGAAAATATTTGTTAATGTAAGAGCTGGTGCAGAGCCCTTGTGGCTTACATTTAAGTTGGGAAAAGTTAATTTCTTGAAACTCAAAGGAATAATGTATGCGATTGAAAAGAATTTAACTAATATTTTGTTATGCATAATTTTCGTGACAACAAAGTCTATTATAACCGATATGTAAAATTTTGAAAAAACGATAATAATATTTTGTTATGCTAAATTTCAAGAGGTGATCACAATAATGCTGTTATTTTTCCAATTAACCATTGTATGAGGTTAAGTATTTCATAAAAGGCTTAGAAAAAACAACATTTCATTTGGTGGTCTACTATGATAATATATGTAGGTACCTACACATGAAGTTGTCATTGTAGTTTTAAAAGAGAAGTTAGAAGCCTTTGATTGGTTAATCACATAGACAGTTGCTCCATTAGAAAGCTATAGGTATTTAACGACTGGGTTGAAGGTTTAAGTCCAAAGAGACATTGTCATTTGTAAACCTTGTATGTTGGTTTTATGTATGATAATTTAAAGCAGCTGCAGTCTTTCAGAAATTCATGTTATTACATTCCAATGATCTGTATCTGTGATCCCACGAGCTGCAAAAAGTATTAATATTATATTAGAATAAATACTTTGTTTGTGTAAATTTTATGTATATAATATGGATGTACGTAATGTGTTTTGATATTATTATTAATGGGTATTATAACTGTATTATCAATCAAAACGCTTCAATCATCATATACCTACATTTATGATGTGTTTAAATTAAAGGTTGTGTATGTAAGTCGATGTTGAAGTTGTATTAGTTTCAATCATCAGTATTTATATATTAACTGTATTACGAAATTTAGCAAATTGTGTTTTAAAAAATCCATTAATTCTCTTTACTGAAGATGACCGTCTTGCAATGATTACCAGAAAACATTTTTATATTTCATTTTAACAGTTTATTTAGCCAACTTCGGACTCACAACCAAGTTTAATTACGCAATAAGTACATAATGTATATTATTACAAAGGTAGGCAATACAGTGTATATATACCATATCAAATTAACTATAAATCTTGCTTAATTCCACAGAAATATTTTGCTACCATTATGAAGTAATATGAACTATCCACATATCAATCAAAAACTAATTTAAAACATCCCCTATGTATCCAATTAATTATCCATAACGTCTTTTGATGAAACATGCTTTATTAAAATTGTACACTTGATGATTGAAATCACGAATCAGTATTTTGTGCTCACAATTCAATAACTCGACTTGTTGTGACGGAATCCCATGAATACAAGTCGTATTGAAATGGTGAAAAGACTGAATGTGTGCTGATTTGAAAGAATTCGATTGGGAATTTGATTCACAAACTATCTCGCACAGTATTATAATTATTACTAACATTGAACATAATATAAGTTTTAAAAATCTATTTGTTGCAAATTCTTACAAGAAAACAATATTTCTTAAATGTTTCCACTACTGTTTATAGAATTATATTAACTACCATTTACAAAACACAAATGCTAAAGATATTTTAGCGGACCAAATTGATAATTTATATTTGAACAATACAAAATTATTTTATTAAAATTTCTAGGATGACCTGACATGATTCATAAATTATATTGTATTATATACCTACCTACCTACAATAGCCACACATCCCATAGAATCTTTAATCATAATTCTACTGTTTTTAGAACCACACATATCAACATAAAATCATCAGCACTTTCACATCTGATTCTCACTTCATCTCATTTCAATAATTTCATATACTATTTTAAGCACAAATGAATTTAATAATATATGTTTCTCCTTAACGCTCTCTATACGTTATGCACTATTTAGATATCTCGATGTATAAACCTATACTAAAGTAGTTATACAAAATATATTATTAAACATTTGATGAATATAATTCAAAGTTTTACAAAATTAAGTTCGAGTTCTTAAAACACCATTGTAGCTTGTTCAAAATGGGCAAGATGGGCTATAAATTTTTTTGACATGTTCAAGATATTAACTACTTATTTCTACAATAACAAATGATTCTTTTAGGACATGTTATAATTTTGTGAAACTGCATAACTGGTTTTAAATAGACATTGATGATATCTTACTTTTTATAAATTCCACTTTGTTGAAATCTTCTATGTTATAAATTTTCCAGCATTAAAACAGATATTTTTTTACATAATAGTTGCTGTTCAAAAATTATTGGGAAGACTATATTTTATGGAGTAAGATTCCAACAGATTCAGTACGAATATAAAATAAATTGTTTTCTTATTCAAATACTTATAACTTATTTTACAGGTATAGAATTATAGTCATCAAATATTGAAATATAGAAATTTGTCAATCTGTCTAGATGTATGTATTTCTTATATGTATTATCATTATGTAATATCGTTTAATATTTGAAACATACATACTATAACAATGTTATATATTTAGACATAGAACCATTTTCAAACAAATTATATACAACTTCTTATTTCTTCAATTGTAAAATTTTGTCATGAATCGAGAATATGAATTAATTATTACTGACTTTTCGTAGCACCCTTGAATTTGTTTTAAACTATATAACTTAGGAATGGTATATTGAAAACATGATTACTAAATCATCAAGACCTTACTATTGTATCCAATACTTGAACCCACAGCTGTTTTCATAGTCTGTTTACTAACAACTATTTTAAATGAATATTCTACACACTTTGGTAGTCAAACAACTGTTGAACTTATACATAGGTACATTTCAATGTTAATTATGTGTTGTGACTTTCTATTTATCAAAAGTGATCCCAGTAGTAGATATTTTCTATATTATAATAACATATCAATAATACCCCTTTGTTACTACTATCTACCACAGGCATCACAACTGAAGTCTAGAAACAGTTTTATAGAGTTGTTGAATCCTCACAGCAATGGAGAGAAGAGCAACAGGAATTTGAAATGGCACTAAAATGAGAACCAAAGTGAGGGTATCTACTCACGGAAGACATTCAATGTGAATGTTGCACAATTCTGGACAACAGTCACCTATTAATTCGCCCGCTGATGGGGGGCACATGTAGTTCTGAAGACCTGTTTTTAGGCAACGACATAGTGATATTTGTCACCACCTATTGCAGTAGAAAGATTTAGACTGAACACGAAAACAAATAAACAATAATCAGTTATTACCTATACATTTGTTTATTATTTTTCAATATGGAGGTGCACTTGTTTTTTCTTTGTTACTTGCTCAAGAAAACTTTCACTCATGAGTTGCTACAAATTTTTCAAATTATTACAGAACTTATGATTTCCAAAATACACCAATCTGTATGAAATGTAACATTTTGTTAAACTTTTTCTTTACCAAACAACTTATCCTGTAATCAGTAATATCTCAAACTCTTCCTAACATTTAAAATGCACAATTTTCACTAATGAAAAAATACAATTCTTTGTTTGTTGAATGAAATAATTATGATCTTTTAGTCTACTTTGCACCGATATAACACAATAAAATTCTGTACTTATCAATGTAATTTTTGTCGTTTATTGTGAAGTCACTAAAATAAATTGAAAAACAAAGTAATAATAAAAATTAATAATATATTGTTTAAATAAATAAAGTTTTAAGCGCTGTTAAAATAATTTTATTTACAGGTCATCTAAAAAATAGCCAAATGACTGTTTAACTTCATTTTATAGTTCTTCTTCACCTTTAACTTCTCTCTATCTCCACTGATGTATCTCCAATTCCGGGGGTCTTAATCTACAAATAGCCCCTTTTGGACAACCTTGCCCCATCCTCTTCTGTTCTCAGCTAGGTGCACCACATTGTAAATTGGAGTCACAGCCTGCTTGATTTGAACAATCTTTCGCATTGTTAGATCGAAGACTGCCTCTGGGTCTTCGACTCAGCGTGGTTCTTGTCATGAGAACTCAATACAATACAAAATGACAGATAACACCAAAAATGCAAAATACAATTCACTGTCCTAAGAAGCAGAGAAAATACTCGACCTTTCTTTCGATTTTATATGGTAATTTGAAATATTTCACATTGTCGTATCAAATTATATCATAAAACTTTTGACTTTTCATATTTCTACACCCTAAACTTTACACTTCTCAATATTGTTTTACCACTATCCTTATTATTTTTTAGAACTAGAATGTACCAACGTAGAAAATGAAATATTTTAGAGGTTTTTTTTACCCAATAGCCTTCATCTAATAATTTTATAATACATAAATTTGGTTTGTTAAAAGAGCCATAATCGAGGAACAAAAAGTTACATGCACGTAGTCACTACGTACATGTAACTTTTTATAGCTACTTTGTATAGCTATGGTTTGTCTAAATGATTTCAAAGAAATTAGCGTCATTTGCTATGCATTTTTTTATTTTACTTAAATTTTCGAAATTTTCGAGAGAAACTTTGTGGAACGTCATTTTATAAAATAATAAAATTAATGTATTACAGAACACTGTTTTACTTCCACTTCACTTTATTTAAATGTCAGAACGTTTTCGAACATTAACTGTTCATTATCGATGACAATGTAACACTGAGCTCACTTTAATAAACTACCTACACCAAAAGTTTTAGAAGTGGGGATGTCAGTGTTGGTATCTGAACATTCACTACATTATTCAAATTCTTGTGTATTTCTAATTGGAAATACACAAGAATTTGAATAATGTAGTGAATGTTCAGATACCAACACTGACATCCCCACTTCTAAAACTTTTGGTGTAGGTAGTTTATTAAAGTGAGCTCAGTGTTACATTGTCATCGATAATGAACAGTTAATGTTCGAAAAAGTTACATTTAAATAAAGTGAAGTCGAAGTAAAACAGTGTTCTGTAATACATTAATTTTATTATTTTACTTACATTTAACTTGAACTAAATTTCTTTTCAAAACCTGTAATAATTTACAACTTTGATATATATGTATATAACATTGACAAAGATTTGTCAAATTGAACTTCTTTCAAAACACAAATAAAAAGATAAAAACAAAGACATTTAGTAACTACATATATATTATTATATGATGCCAAATTATTTATAATATTTTTCATTATAAGGATTATATTATTATTATTATTATTATTGATAATGTTATGAATTTTATACTAAATATTTATCATAATTTAACTTGACATATTGTTTTATGTGACACAATGTTAAAATGAGGTACTTCATTAAATCCACCAAAATGAAATCATTGAATTCTTACTCGACAGTCTTTTTTCTTAGCTGTAACTTTATAGAAAAGCATCCAAAATCAAATCATCCCACATGAATACTTTTAAAAGTATTATGCATATGTGATGCTGTAAAGACAATATTGTCCTGGCAGTCCAAATCATATTTAAAAACATGTTGAACTGGCGCCCTTGAGACGGTCTAGAGACTGTAAAACGGCGTCATAAATAAAATAAAATCATCCAAAATCATCATCATCATCATCAATCTAATAAATATTTTTGTATGTTCCTATAATTATGTACTTGTTCCAATATGTAATTCATAGATGCCATCATTTAAAAATATTTTTAATGTTTTCTTATTCATAACACAAATACACAAAAAAACCTTAACAGTCAGTTGAATCACGAGGTCCCGGGTTCGATTCCCGGCCAGGGCAAAGTGAAGAATGACCTTTTTCAAATTGTCCTGGGTCTGGGTGTTACATGTATATGTGTGTAGTGCATTGTATATGTGTGTATTGTCGCATTAGTACCCATAATACAAGATTCATCTTAGTTTGGGACTAGCCCGATCTGTGTGAATTGACTATGTATGTTATGTTAAAAAAAAAACATTTTTATTATTAATAAAACTTGTAATCGGATGAAATAAAACAAGAGCTTCGTTCAACTATGGATTAAATAACCCAAGAGAGAGAGAAAGATGTCTTTGCCATTCGAGTTATGTATTATCAATCTTTTAGTTAGATTATGAAAATGATAATGACCCAAGATTATTGAAGAATGTTAGTGTTAAATAAACCTACCCAGTTGAATAACTAAAAATGTACTGAGGTTAAGAGGAGAGTCAAAATAATTTGTATGTATATTTATTTTATTTATACCAAAACTTATGAAAAATTCTACATCAGCGTATACGTAGTATTATTGTAAATAATATAATTACATATATGTGTATAAAATATTGATCTTTTATTGTTTGTAATAAAAAGATGTCTTAAAACAACAAAATAACATAAGAAGATTTTTTAGGTGGCAAGTTAGCTTATTTTTTAGAAACGGAAAAAAATAGATTAGTTTTTGCGAGTGTTAATTTGTCAATTTGATATTTATATCCTGACCAAAACCAGGTAAAACAACAAAATTATTTAATATATCTCATGATTACCATCCATATGATAACAATACAAAAATATTAGGAAAGATGGAAACGGGTTTCTCATACGACTCTCAAGGCAGAAAATTGCTTTGAATGGAGAAGCTTATATCCTCTATGTGATTGTGAAAAGGATATTAAAGGTGGATTATGATAATACAAAATATATTTAATTTTGTTAAATAGAAATCATATTTAGGTGGATTTTCTAAGAAGTATCTCATTTTACATTGGGCATTTATATATGATTATTATATTATGTAATATGAATATGAAAGACACAAAAGTGATAAAATTAAATCATTGCTGCTGTACCATGTATACAGACGCCCAAGTATCTACATAATATTTGTTATTATTATGTATTAAATATAATAAAATCTGCAAATTATAACTATGTAACCACAGTATCATTTGAAAGAATAAATCAAGCATTTCAAACAAACATTGTCTTTTAATTATTTGCATTCTACTTCTCCTCTTCACCTGCCTTCGACATGTTATAGCTCCAGATAAAGTCTTATCTTAAATTATGATTATATATTTAGACTTTAATAAATATATCTTTATTGACAAACAATTGAAATGAATGACTTAAGAAAAACAAATAACACATTTAAAATAATAATGGCGTAGTCAAGATTTCAGGAAAATAAAAAAACAATTATACAAAAAAGATTAATTTATAATTTAAGTATCACAAAGTTACAAAGATATTCATTAAGAAATCTAACCTGAGTGGTGAGTTTGACAATACTACAATTTCACAATTTTAAATGATAAGTGGTTATAGTCTTGGGATTACTAGAGGAAGTACTCATTACCCAATTACAACAAGGGAAACAAGATTATTGAGATACCAAGTTCTGGGTGTTAACTTTTTAATCCATTAACTTTTAACATTACCTCATTAATAATTAAGGATAAATGCAATTAATTAAATTAAATCCAATACTTTTTACCGGTTCTCTGGGGGCTTCATGAAAAGCCAGTAGTTCAATGACACACTCGTTGTTAGGAAACATATTTTCAAAAAAATTAATTAAAGTTTAAAGAGTTTCTTTTCATTAATGGATGAATAAGTAGTGTTCTTTTATCATCATCATCATCATCATCGCCCTCAACGCTCCTCTCGGGAGCACAGGGCAGAAACCAGCCTCCTCCATTCAGAGCGTCTCTGTGCCAATTGCGTCACCTCTTTCCACGACATTCCTTGCGCTCTGATGTTGTTGTCATCTTTTATACTTTATTCTTTACTTTTTCTTTTATATTTTATACTTTACTTTTTTATCATTAACCACTAATTTCGTTCATGTATGCTTTGAAAATGTAACACAAAATACAAATGAAGCATTAACATTTGATGAGATAAATAACAATATGGTATGAACAGTTCATAGTATAAAAAACTATGAAAATATAAAAATGAACCCCATCATGTTACACTATGGATAATAGAAACTTTAATTTTACCTATATTGATGGATTCACAGACATATACAGCAATGAAATACTGTAACTGGTGTTGTATTTTACCAGATTATATCTACATTAAATATTCAATATAATATATGTACATAGTAATAATAAGTGGTTGATTGATATTTAATATTGTACAAATATTATTTCTATGTTACAACATGTGTGAACCGTTCACATTGAATATGTAGTCTTAGTAGGTTGGCTGGTAGCAGGTATATCATCATCTTGGTTACCCATGCACTTCTTCACATACTGAAATAAAAACAATATATATATATATATATATTAACTGTTCAATGTGAAAAAATAACTAATAATTAATATCAACAAAAAGCATGATGATGATTCTGGAGATTCTTTTTTTTACATTATAATAATAATCATTTTGTCATCTCAAAGACACTGGATGCAATGTTCAAACCCTCACATATTATCAACTTTTTTGCATCTAGAAAAGGTAAGATACAATTTGCACTGTTGAAACCATTACATATCATTTACTTTTATCACATTTAAAACAGATAGGATCTTTATATAATCACAACATCTCTGAGTAAAAAATGCATAAGCTGGGGGCCTATTCTCCAATCTCGATTGATGGATGTCGTAAGCGAGATTTTATTACTTTCGATCGATTTCTTAAAAACCCTATTCTTGAAAGTCGTAGACGACAAATGTCACACGATATCATGCGAGAATTTGTTGTGTGGTGTTTTACCACTCGAGATGAATGTCACACCAATCGACATGTCAAAAATTGATTAAAATGGCCGCCGTGAGTCACTCAATGGTCGTTTACATTTCGCAAACGGTATAAAATAAAATAAAGTGATGCCACATTTATAAAGTATTTTAGTTTAAGTAAAAATATAACGAAAAATTTGATATTGATTGTGACTCCTCATGTAAAAGCGCCATCTTTGTGCGTCACATGCCTCCCCACACGAAAGCACCATCAACGCCATCTCGTGAAAAAGAGTATAAAATAAATGTCATTTTTCGATGACCACATACAAAAACATACGAAAAGTGCGACGTTGCCAGTAGCTTCTCGAATGTCGACCGTTTATATCTGGAATGGCGTCAAGAATAGGGTCGTAGGCTACCATTTGACTTTTCGTGCGAGTTTTTCAATCGACATATCTCACAGGTGACATTTCGTCGCCGCACGCATAATTTGACTTATGTGAGCGCGCGATGCAAAACTACAACGCTACAAGTGCCGCACGAGTAAGAACGCATTTTATTACTTAATTATAATATCCACAAGTGATAAAATGCCTTCGTACTCGTGCGGCATTTGCAGAGTTGTAGTTTTGCATCGCGCGCTCACATAAGTCAAATTATGCGTGCGGCGACGATTTATCAATCGAGATTGGAGAATAGGGCCCCTGATCTTTTAAAATAAAAACACCGGAGCAAAAAAATGTAATGAACTGAATTAAATATCTCGGTGATAAATTTTTTACATCATCTGACTTTTACGAGACAATGAAAAACATTGGGAGTCCCATTATATTCCGAGACCAAGAAAAGGAATTATCTAAAATGTCATAAATATTCTATATTTTGAAGTGTAGCTTTGTGGAAATGCATTATAAAAGATAATATTTAAATTAAATCAAACACTGTTTCATTCCACTATGAGATTGTTTTAATTATTAGAACGTTTTCAACTACATTGTAGTCATCAGTAATGACTACATTGTAGTTGAAAATGTTCTAATAATTAAAACAATCTCATATTGGAATGAAAGTGTTTGATTTAATTTATTATTATCTCTTTTAAAATGTCATCTCAATATGATATTTTATTTATATTCACCTGTGGGTTGACTTGTATCTGCTGATCCATCTGCATAATATGTTGGTGCAGTTTAGTGCATATTGCCATTTGTTTTTCCAGCAAACAGAGTGTCTCGGGAGAAGCATACTTTTCAGGACTATCTAGGAACACAACCATTCCATCTTTTTGGTTGATCACTGCGTATATCTCACCATCTTCAATCTGGAAACATTGTAAGATTTGAGTACTATATCCAATTCAGTTATGATTATACTAAAATTATAGTGTATTGTTTATATCCAAGTGACATACTGTTGCATACCTACAGTGAGTGTTGTAGCAATAAGTAGGTATTAATTCCAACATAGAATATAATATTATATACAGGTATCACACTAAGGATTGGGAATTTTCTCGCGACTAGACAAATGTACTCGTATTTGAGTACCTATTAGTAGTAGTAGAATTGTGACACAAAATACTAACATCTAAATAGTGTATCGCCAGATCTTTTATTCTCCAAAGCAACCTATTCTAAATTGTAGTATACAGGAGTACATCACAAAAATTAACAACAAAGTGATTATAGACATTAACCCACCTAAACATATAGTCATTGGAAGTCCATGGGAAATAATTGAAGTATAACAGTAAGAAACAAATACAAAGTATGTATTACCATATTGAGAATGTAGCTCTCTGCTTGGGCTGGCCCGGACAACTTAACTCTGCTGGCCACATCTGACAGAGACAATGTCAAAAATGTCTTGGTCAAACGTTGAATATTCTTCTTATACATAGACGACAAAACCTGGAAAAATCCACAAATTATTAGGTATATAAAATTTAAGCAATCAACTATTACATACCTAATAATAAACCATATGCATTTCCCAAATCAGAATTTCTCTTGGTATAAGGGGTCAAGATAAGAAAATAGATATATATATATATATATATATATATATATATATATATATATATATATATATATATAACCTTGAAATTTCAAAAATATCAAGGTGACATTACATCTCCATATACCTAAGTGGTAGTGTGTTGGATTATCAACATAGAGATTGTGGGTTCAAATCCCGGTGACGAATGGAATTTTCATCAAAGATTCTGCTCTCACAGAACATATGGTTGCTGCAAGTGACGGTTGGTTGGACGAAATGCTTCACAGCAATGAGTCCGGTCACCCGTTGCGAACAGAAAAGTAATGTGAGAGATATAAAAAGAGTGAGGTGGAAATAGGTGAACGTTTCTAGAGTAAAGCATGCTTAAACCAGCCAAAAGCCAATTCGTAAGCATTGGAAACACCCATACTCTCTCTCTACCCGTTAAGGGATGTGTATTAAGATCTAAAGTGATCGCAGATGTCTGTTGAAAGATATCATTTATCATAACGAACGCAGGTATCAAGTCCAGGTAAAATGCGAAAATTAAAAATAAAATCATATATATATATATATATATATATATTTATAGCTCGCAGCACTTAACGCATCACACACGACTAACGAACAAACCTTGTACATTCTATACCCTGGAATATATAGCAGCTCACATGATATAGGAAACTAATGTCGTTTTTATTTTTATTTTAATATTCTCAGGTAAGTTTATATTCCATATAATATTGGTATGCTTCAAAAAAAAATCACGACGGTTAACATACAATACCTAATCCATATAATTTGCCTAAGTTACTTGATCATGCGACGTTGCCGATGATGCTAGAAAGAGAAAGACATTACTCGGATTTGTGCTTCATTGTCCTGATATGCGCGAATATTATTATTAATTGTATTGGTAGGTAGGTATATGAATTATAAAGATTCATCCTTAAACTCCCATGATGATCAATGCTACGTACAAAAACAATGTAATTTGTACCTACGTTTAATTCCTTTAATATTTTTCGCTAACTACTGTAGAATGTTGTTGAACATGCAGTCATAATTCATTAAATCTTCATTGATCATGATAGGTATATTTTTTTATCGCAACTATTATCACTTAAATACATCGCTAGGTACCTACCTAGGTATAATATTTTATTTCACTTTGTAACAATTTATTAGTAATGTTCACATATTTATTTTATTGGTGATGAATTTATCACCGATAAGAAAACAATACCTATTCAATATTATGACTAGTACTACTACGACTACTATACCGTCACAGCACATCACACAAGTGGGGTAGCCAGCAGACCAACCGCATATAATAAACATGCAAGCTGTCCTCTCCGTGCCAATATAAAATCAACACATTCAGGATGGGTGGCAAACCTCATCGCTGAATTTAAGATGTAAAATGTCTGTTTATATTTCTATTATATTTCTACTATAAAGATTTTTCTACTATATTTATTTCGCATATAAAGTGAGTTACAAGTTACAATCCATTGGATTGGTCTGTAACGAGTTTTGATTTTCTTCTCCATTCCTCCCTATTTTCAGCTACTCTCTCTAGTTCCAAGTAAGTGCCACAGTTCATGTCCTTCTTCAGTTGGTCCATATACCTAAGCGTCTCTTGGTCGCCCTCTACCATTTCTGCCTTCGGTCATACCCTCCGCGATGGTGATAAACAGTCCTGGGTGTCTAATATTGTGGCCAATCCAGTTAGCTCGTTGTTGGCTGATTCTATTAAGGAGTTGCTTTTTTTCGCCTACACTGGTTAACAACTCTTAAGTTTTCCACATGTTCCGACCAATGGATCTCCAGCATGCGTATGTAGCACCACATCTCAAAGTCCGCCAATATCTTCAAAATAAATATCGTATACGTGCTGGATATTGATACGTGTGGTATTGATTACGAAACTTTTGGTCATTATAATGTATTTGAATTTCCGGTTGTTGATTTCGGGATCGCAATGAATTATATTTTTCCTTGCGAAACGTAAATATCCTTGATTTGTGAACCGGTAAATTCTCCGATACATAATATTATTGAATATGATAAGTTATAATATTACTTACTATTTTACTACTACTGTAAAGAACTATGCCATCACGGTATGTCGGCTTAAAACGTTGACAAGAATTTCAAAAATTGTCCAATTACGTTTTTATAAAAGTAAAAATGATATATTTTTATAAAAATGCGAGAAATCTTATATACCTATAAAAGGAAGTAGTGTGTGTTTCAACACTTATAACTCAAGAATGGCCGTACCGATTTGAATGATCTCTGATTTGTTGGAGTCTTCTCCGCCCGGAATAAACTATAGGCTATTAAAACATCTTACAAATTCACGGTAAGAAAAAATAGGAAGAAAATTATTTACGCCATACATTTTTAATTTCAATAAATAATGCAATATGGAGAATATACAAAATCATCGATGAAGTTTTTTTATAGATTGGCCTATTTAAAGAATAATTTTTCTATACATTTTCAAATTAGAATCGTAATCCATACAATTTAACATCTGTGGTTCTGATATTTCGATTTTGAAAAAATCATGGAAAGAATTTTTATAAATTTCAAATGAATAGGTATCTACCTAAAATTAGTACCTACATAATTATAATACGTATAGCAGATAATTTATAAACAAATCTGAGTTAAGTTAATTGTTCATGTCGGTCGGTGGGGCGCGGAGGTAACGCTCTTGCCTATGAGTCACGAGGTCCCGGGTTCGATTCCCGGCCAGGGCAAAGTGAAGAATGACCCTTTTCAAATTGTCCTGGGTCTGAGTGTTACATATATGTGTGTATAGTGCATTGTTTATGTGTGTATCGTCGCGTTAGTGGCCATAATCATCATCATCATCATCATCATCATCATCGCCCTCACCGCGCCTCTCGGGAACACAGGGCAGAAACCAGCCTCCTCCATTCAGAGCGTCTCTGTGCCAATTGCGTCACCTCTTTCCACGACATTCCTTGCGCTCTGATATCGTTGTCATAGGAACGGTGTATTGTGAAAGAGGGGGGACGCCCGGGCCGACGGAACCCCTGCGGACGGAAGACCAGTGCTCTTCTTGGCCAACTATAATTAGGCATTCTCAAAACATGTCCCAGCCAGGACCATCGTCTCTCCTGTATTACGGAGATTACAGGTCTCTGCTGGGTGCGCCGGCGCACAGCATCATTAAATTTGTAACATTTTCATACCATTTGACATCCAAAATCCTATCCATAGTACCCATAATACAAGATTCATATCTTAGTTTGGGACTAGCTCGATGTGTGTGAATTGTCTATGTAAAAAAAAATAGGGAACTTATGAATTAATTCTACATATGGCAACAATTTCCTCATGTTTCGAAAATATTACATTTTCTATGGAAAAAGTACTAGACAACGGGTGGGGCCGCTAAACTGCGAAAGTTCCAAACGAATTTTATTTTTTTACACTATACCTACGACGACACACTTGGACAATTACGGGAGTTTGTAAAGAGATTAATAATATTAATCATTCACAAAGTCAGTGGGAAAGGGCAGAAGACCGGTGGGCCGCTCTAAAAGAAGCTGGCAAGGGCAGGTGTCGAACCTGTGTGTTCAAAGGCTTGGTTTGGGGTGGCCAGAGGTCCTGGAAGCAGCGATGGCAGGGGTTATCTGGAGGAGATACCTAAGGGCAATGGGACCCCGACTGAACTAGGACAGGGAGAAGAAGATGTATGTATGTAATCATTTATTGATTCTTAGGCGGTACGAAGTTCGCTGGGACAGCTAGTACTTCATAAAATGTAGGAAACACCACACGCTTCCGCCAACCGTTCTGTCAAAAAATCATAGATTTTTTGCCTCACTTTTGTAAATGAGTCAGGGTTCTAGGTTTTGTATGGAATTCTCTGGTTATACCATGAAAACGGGCGTTTTATCGGGAAAGATGTAAAACAATTATATTTAATAGTAATAAGTACCTAAATTAAAATAAAGCGATAGATTGAAGGAGTCATATCATTATATCGTACACACAGAAAAATAATAAACATCATAACAAACAATCAAAAATATTAAATGAGACGAAATTTCACTTCGATTGGACTTCCTAAGAAGTCGAGTGTCAATACCCAGAAATGATTATACTTATTAAAAATTGAGCACCCGGTAATGAATTTGTCTCCCACTCTTCTCCGTAAATTTTAGAGTGTCGTATAAAAGGCAGGTGTTCGGAAAAATAAAGACATTTTACATTTTAAATTCAGTAATGAGGTTTGCCAATTCTGAATGTCTTGATTTATTGTTGACAGGGAGAGGACGGCTTGCATGTTTGTTACATGCGTCTGATCTGCTGACTACTCCACTTGGTTGTATTTTTCTGCAATACTGAATGACAATTCCCCTTTTAACCTACTAAAACAAATAACAATAATACAGTTATTTATTTTTATTTATTCTTCACTGTACATTGATTACAAAATTTCAAATCAAAACAAGTTATCATAGAAATATCAGTTATACGATTCAATGTACAGAGGGCGAGTCTATCGCTATAATGCGATGTCTTCCAACTAACCCTTTTTCCCTTTCAAAAACCATTACTTTCGTCTTCTTTACATTAGTCAGTCCCTTCTCTTCGAACTTTTCATGCACAAATGACACATTTCTCGGCAGATCGCATTCATTATTAGCTAATAACACCAAATCATCAGCAAACATTAAAGCACATACGTTTACACCGTTCATATCAGCTCCTACATTCAGAAGCTCCAGAATATATAGGTTTTATGAGATAGTTCAGGGGTGATTTCGGAGTTTGTCCCTTCAACTACTTATTGTACATCGGGTTATCCAGAATGGTTTAGTCATGAGTTGATGGAAAAGATCAATGCAAAGAAGGTGGCACACAAGGCTTACAAGATCTCTGGGGAGCACCATGATTACCAACAGTTTCAAGTGTTGCGCACCGAGTGTAAAAGGATGGCTGATTCTTGTTATAAAAAAATTATAGACAACATAGTAAGTACCATTAGTATAAATACCAAACACATTTTTAAATACAGTAACTCGCTTCGGTCGCAGGACTCGGGAATCCCGAGATCTATGGAATTTGGTGATACGGTGGTAGACACTCTCCCTGGGATTGCGAATTTGTTTGCGGACTTTTTTGGTTCTTTCTATCATGGATCCCATAGTACGGGACATGGCACTCATGATGCACTTACATATGACCTGCATTTATCCTCAATCAATATAGAAATCAAGGACATTGTAAAATACATCAGAGGCCTGGAGCTAAAAACTAGTAGTGGTCCTGATGGTGTTCCTCCTTTATTTATGAAAAAATGTATGCATAGTCTGTCCTACCCATTGTTTGTTATTTTTAATAAATCATTGACATTAGGTTCTTACCCAGAATGCTGGAAACACAGTTATCTCGTACCAATTTTTAAGACTGGTAACAAGCAGAGCGTCTCTAATTACAGACCTATTTGCATTCAATCATGTATACCAAAGTTACTTGAGAAGATTGTCTTAAGTAAGATAATCTCCCTGTATCACTAACATAATAGCTGAGTCTCAACATGGTTTCATGCCCTTAAAGTCTACTCAATCAAATTTAATGGTTTATGAGAACTTCATATCAGATTCGTTGGCCCATAAAGCCCAGGTTGATGCGATCTATACGGACTTCAGCAAGGCTTTTGATAGGGTGGACCATGGGATTCTTCTAGAGAAATTAATGATGATTGGAGTCACTGGTTCGCTGTTTACTTGGTTTGTAAATTATCTAAAGGATCGGAGATTATCCGTCAGAATCGGTGACACATATTCGTACGAGTTTCTAGCCCTGAGTGGGGTGCCTCAGGGTTCCCACCTCGGTCCCATCCTATTTAATTTATTCATAAATGATGTAATGAAGGTGTTCACTGATGTGGAGGTTCTTTTGTATGCCGATGACCTCAAGATATTTAAAGCAATTAGTGATGAAAGTGACAGCCGTATTCTTCAGGAAAATCTGAATAGATTTTATGATTGGTGTACAAATAACAGTTTAACACTCAATGCAAAAAAATGTCACGTAATGCGTTTTTATAGATTAAAGAGTCCAATAGTGTACGAGTATAAACTTGATGGTGCCTTGCTGGAGTCCGTGGATGAAATTCGCGATTTGGGTGTCGTTTTTGATCGTCGTCTTAGTTTCATCAGCCACATTAACATCACTTGTAATAAAGCTATGAGGCTTTTGGGATTTTTATTAAGAGTGTGTCAGCAATTCTCCCACATACACACTTTGGAATTGCTGTATGTTTCTCTGGTACGTAGTGTCTTGGAGTTCTGTTCATCAGTCTGGTCCCCGTGTTTCCAGATTCACATTAATAGCCTGAATAGGGTTGAACGAAAATTTCTGCAACATATAAATTTTAGACTGGGAATACCCAGAGAACATTTGGACTACAATTTTCTTTTAAATTATTTGAATTTATTGCAGATATTAGAGAGAAGAAAATTAACCGATTTAATGACTCTGTTCAAGTTAATACATGGTTTTATTTACTGCCCAGATCTATTGCATAAGATAAATTTTCATGCACCATTGAGAGTTACTCGACAATCCTTACCATTTTATGTTGATGACTCGACCACTACGTATGGTCAGAATTCATCTCTAAAAAGAATTCAGCGTTTGGGAAATGAATTTGCTGGAGGGGTTGACATATTTCACTCATCATTAGTCCAATATAAGTCACATGTGACAGAAGCCATGTTGAGAATCCAAAGGATGTGAATTTGCAAGTGTGAATAAATTGCTGTAATGTTCAGTGATATGGATTCTTCTGTGATGTCATTTTTATTGTTAGCTATGATTAATCCATCTTTTTGTATCCAGTCTTGTCTTGTTATTTTTATTGGTAACTATAATTGATGATAGTTTACACGTGTTTTGAATTTTAAATTTCATGTCTGACATTTGATTTGTTTGTGTTGTGGTTTAAATTAAAAAAATTATATTCTGTAATTTTATTTTTAAATTTTAATATCTTTTATATAATTTCTATTACATTGTCTTTTATATGTTTTTATATCATTGAGATTTGAATGTTTTTGTGTTATGTTTTCAATTTTATTGTTGTAGAAATTGTTTAAATATATATATTATGTATCATGTAATAAGGGCTTTTGCCGTAGAATGAATAAATAAATAAATAAATATCTGTAGAGTGGAAAATAGGTGAAATATACGTATACATATACAGATGTGCATGAATATGAAAAACATAGGTTATGAAAACAACAACTATAACATTTCACAATACAAT
Source organism: Athripsodes cinereus (assembly GCA_947579605.1). Lineage (NCBI taxonomy): Eukaryota > Metazoa > Arthropoda > Insecta > Trichoptera > Leptoceridae > Athripsodes > Athripsodes cinereus. Next base: position 10,727,149 of record OX388314.1, on the reverse strand, counting down.
TTTATAAGAAACTCAGGATCCGTATTACGTTACAATTAGGGGATTCGATCCCGACCCTTTTTTCTGATCCCGGGATTTCGGGATTATCTATAGTTGATCCCGGGATCCCGGGACTAGTCCCGGGATTGTATTGGTAATGTAAAGTGGTAACAAAAAGTCAGTAGGCCATGTCAAAATCACTTTTTTTTTTACTTATCTGGCAATGAATTTAAGTTTTGAATCTGTAAAAAGTCGGTTAAACAAAATTATTTTTATGATTTATAAAAGTAACAATTTAACTTTTTTATATTTTTAAATTGAATTCTTGTATTTGTATTTATTTCATAGTTTTAACCAGAGATGTGACGTATTTGAAATTAAAGTACTTAAAACACAAGTACAAAATACGTATTTTCATTTTGTATTTCAAATACCTTTTCGTAAAAAATATTTTGTATTTTATTTGAAATACTTTTTTTGAGTATTTTGTATTTTACACAAAATACCTTTTTATTTGTTTGAAACAAAATTCTGCCATTAATTGATATGCGCGTATGCAAGCTTTTTTTGTCAATTTGTTGAATAACGAATACAACGTTTCCATTAGAGTACTCCATATTTGAGATATACACACATAATAATGATGATTGAACTAATTATACATGACGCCGTTAAATGATCCATGACCATTCCAAGGGCGCTGTGATTTCTTCTGAACTGCAGCGTTTTCAACTTTGTCTGCAGGCAATCTGTTCCAGTCAATTGACGCTGAGACTCTGGTTCTCCTCTCTGTAAATTTAGAGGTATTTGCAATATTGAACTCTACGAGTTTGTTCACTGCATAAAAAGCTGAGCACAGTCTTCGACTCAAATTATTGTCAGCGGAATAGGTCAGTGGGTGGTGTGCTACCTTGTGGACAGTGAGACACAGTTTAAACTCCACTCTCTCTGAGACTCTCAGCAAGCGTAGACTTCTTAGTAGTGAAGTGATGTGGCAGCTCTGATTCTCTCTGTAAATGATTCGGAGGTAAATTTTCGCAGTCGCCTCATCTCTTCGAATGACCTTACATTTTGCATTGTCTTTATTTATTTTTTATGTTGTATTTTGATAGTTCTTCCTAAGACTTTATTCAACTCATCTTCATTATCTTCATTATGTCAACCCTTTCTCCATTTATCTATACTCTTGTCCAGTTATTCATTTCTTCAATCTATTCATCAATGGCTCGCTGTATATAATAGTTAAAGAGTGCTGGAAATATTGAATACCCCTGTCTTACACCTTGTTCGACTTTTTGTAAAAGATATTTAATATAAGTATTTTAAAATACTTATTTTGTACTTAAATACCATTTTGAAAAAATATTTAGTATTTTGGAATATTTAAAAAAAAAAATCAACTTAGACTTATTTAGCTTAACCCATAACAAAAAAATACACACTACAGGGATCAATGTTTATACTCGTATTTTTAAATCAAATTGACCAGAAACTTTATGAATTATTTATTCGAAGTAGGTCGATGAGTGATTTTTTGATGTTATTTTTTAAAATATCAAATCACTCAAGCATTGTTAAAAGACTATTCCAACGCGATTTGCAGCTAAACAATAAATTAAGCTCTCTTCCATGTTCCTTTTCAATATAGTTTTGAAGCATAGTATCATTTTTCAAAGAGGGTCTTTTAAAAATAAGAACCACTACGAACTTTCTTTACGACTTCATTAATATTCCGGTCATTGGTCAAACTCACCATTACCGATTTTAATGACTAATCCTGAGTCCAGTTCTTCATTATCACCATCCAAATCACCAATAAAAGGCGATAGCCGTTTATGTATTAAATAAATAAATAAATAAAATATCATCACTGATAGGTTCATTTGCAGGTATTTTTCTATACAATAAATCACAAACGGCTAAGTGAATACCGTGTGCAAAACAAACTATGTGCTTTGCATTAACAAGTTTTCCAACTGTAATTTGGACCATCAGTAGGTAACTATTGCCACAATATCGTATCTAGTGAGATATCGAACTCAGAATAGCGCTCTTTTAAGATACTAACACAAGCTTCGGTTGTCAGTGATTCATTGATGTGCTTGAGTACCAAATATTTGACTTATTGTATAATTGTATTAATCCCGAAAATCCCGGGATTTCTTAAATTTAATCCCGAAAATTTCGGGACTAAAATACGACCGGGATCCCGGGATCCCGGGATTCGGGATCCCGGGATCGAATCCCCTAGTTACAATACACGATTTGTTCTATACTGGTGATAAAATTAACATTCTTTTCAATTTATCAATATACGTACGTTACATCGATGGATTCCTTTACTACGATTGACGACAAGTTACATTTTAACATGACAAACATATAAAACAAAAGTTACATAATTAAGGAAGTGACACGTTTGACACGTAAATACAATTTAATAGCTATAAATGAAATTATCAGAATTGTAATAATGAGGTTTTAATTGTTACTACGGAGCGCACAAATCTGACGGGAACAGATTTATCAATGAATGAGAATATTAAACGCATTATGCAATTTGGATGAGTGTGTTTGTGTGTGTGGATGTATGTGTGCGTGCGTGAGCGTGTGTTATGTTATGATTAAATAAAGTAGGGAAAATAACCTTAGTAACTGAAGTAAAGAAAATTGAGCGCTGAGACAATGTAAGGTGAAAACTGGCTCAGTCTACCTTGGTACGGGCTCATGCCCAGTTAGGTAGACATTAGTGACTTATCTTTTAAAATCTGTTTTGTAAATAAAATAAATAAATAAATTTGCGGTCCACAGGAGTTGATCTCTTTGTGGTATAGGTACCTATGAAGTATGAATATAATATGTACCTATTTCATTCACACATTACTTCTTTCTCTTACTACCGATGTCATACTGACAACAACGCATTACTGATCGAGTAAGGGCGATTAATATTATACAGAGAAGAAAAGATACATGTTATTGAATAATAAAAAGGTAAAAATGCCTATAGCGGCATATTTGAAGCATACGAAATTATCATAAAACGCATCAGGGTACTTCAATGGTACCGATGGATTTATCTCTTCGAGACGATTTCAAATCTGTAAAAATCGCTGAGCCAATAAGTGCTTAGTGAGCCAAGATGTGCAAATGAGTCACAATCGGCTGTTATTCGCACAGGGTTTGTGCAACTAAGTGCGGAATGATAAACATATATATATATATGAGGTGAAGGTTTTACTCCATTTCACTGCGTACAGTCGGGCAGAGACTTGGCTCATGCCTTTGCATACGGAACGAGACTCGGCCCGTCACCGGAATATGCAGTTTGGATTTGTCGAAGAGATGTTATGTTTCGACATTGGCGCATGTGTCTCGTCAGGACCATCTTACATAATGGCCGACACAACATCAAACCAAGTATGCGAGGAGCATCGCATATAATGAAAGACTGTATGATCTAATTTTCATCCGAAATGCATGTACAACATGCAACTCATGAATGAAAGATCATTTGATTTTACGCAGGAGATAGTATGAGGTGAAGGTTTTACTCCATTTCACTGCGTACAGTCGGGCAGAGACTTGGCTCATGCCTTTGCATACGGAACGAGGCTCGGCCCGTCACCGGAATATGCAGTTTGGATTTGTCGAAGAGATTTTATGTTTCGACATTGGCGCATGTGTCTCGTCAGGACCATCTTACATAATGGCCGACACAACATCAAATCCAGTATGCGAGGAGCATCGCATATAATGAAAGACTGTATGATCTAATTTTCATCCGAAATGCATGTACAACATGCAACTCATGAATGAAAGATCATTTGATTTTACGCAGGAGATAGTATGAGGTGAAGGTTTTACTCCATTTCACTGCGTACAGTCGGGCAGAGACTTGGCTCATGCCTTTGCATACGGAACGAGGTTCGGCCCGTCACCGGAATATGCAGTTTGGATTTGTCGAAGAGATGTTATGTTTCGACATTGGCGCATGTGTCTCGTCAGGACCATCTTACATAATGGCCGACACAACATCAAATCCATTATGCGAGGAGCATCGCATATAATGAAAGACTGTATGATCTAATTTTCATCCGAAATGCATGTACAACATGCAACTCATGAATGAAAGATCATTTGATTTTACGCAGGAGATAGTATGAGGTGAAGGTTTTACTCCATTTCACTGCGTACAGTCGGGCAGAGACTTGGCTCATGCCTTTGCATACGGAACGAGGCTCGGCCCGTCACCGGAATATGCAGTTTGGATTTGTCGAAGAGATGTTATGTTTCGACATTGGCGCATGTGTCTCGTCAGGACCATCTTACATAATGGCCGACACAACATCAAATCCAGTATGCGAGGAGCATCGCATATAATGAAAGACTGTATGATCTAATTTTCATCCGAAATGCATGTACAACATGCAACTCATGAATGAAAGATCATTTGATTTTACGCAGGAGATAGTATGAGGTGAAGGTTTTACTCCATTTCACTGCGTACAGTCGGGCAGAGACTTGGCTCATGCCTTGAGCCTGCCTATGCAAATGTCGAAACATAACATCTCTTCGACAAATCCAAACTGTATATTCCGGTGAGCCTCGTTCCGTATGCCCTTTAAACGCCTAACAGCACGTCTCTGGACACCTCACCTCGGCCTTCTGTACCTACTTACCAATTTGTGTATATATTTTATTATCATGTTTGTTTATTTTGATTCACGTTTTGTATCATTATGTTTATTTTTCTTTCTTTTTTACTTGTATATATATTGTATAATAACTCAATAAACATTATTACCGCCCAGAAGGGACATTGAAGAGAGAAGTAATATAAAAGATTCCCACGACGGCGGTTTTGGCCGGCCGGCCCTTCAGGCCTCCCTAATGGCCCGCCCGTGAGGACAATTTTGGTTTGAATGTGCGGATAAGTAGGAGTTAAAGACTCCTGAGGTATCCGGGTGTGTGGTGGATCTTTCTTCAATATCTCCTGCGTAAAATCAAATGATCTTTCATTCATGAGTTGCATGTTGTACATGCATTTCGGATGAAAATTAGATCATACAGTCTTTCATATATATATATATATATATATGATGTATTATATACGATAGGTATGATTTTAATCGCAATATATGCATCAAGTAATGCATATATTGCGATTAAAATCATACCTATCGTATATAATACATCATATTAACACTTTCGTAGGTGAAAAAATTCCAGTTTATACGAAAAAAAAAAAAAAAAGTAACTTTCATATATGTATATATATAGGTATATATTGCTATTTTATACTGTTGGATTTGTATTACCTATGTTTGTTATAAGTAAGTAAATTAATAACAAATTTATCTTTATTTTTTGCTTATATTTGTATTATTCTTAAATAAATGCATGTTTTTTCTCTTAGACTTGTTTACATTTATATACCTTTCTTTTTCTTTACTTTATTATAGCTCACATAGGAAGCATTTTGCAGCATGACTCTACCAGCTTGGTCGTTGCAATGGCGGAAGAGTGAGCGGGAACATTAGAACATTCTTATCAAGATGATACCACTTCGCTTCGATTTCTTGATCTAACTGGTCCAAGAATATAGTGTAACACTTTCCATTTATTGACATCCCTTTCTGGAGGAAATAAATTAAGATTGTACCTTGTGCGTCCCAGTAAACGTAACTATAACTTTTCCTGCTGACGGAACCAAATTGACTGTATTAGTATTTTTAGTCACTCAAGTGGTATTATTAATACTTGTCAAATTTACAATTTGATAAATTTGTGATAATCTAACGTTTTTGTATTATAATGCTTTTCAACTGATCAAACTTCTAACTTGAGACTGTGGTATTTGCATGTTGTAATAAAAATTATATAAGTAAAACTTAATTTGTAGGTAGGTACAAAAAAATAAAATAATTAAAATGATTAGTCAAACTATGAAAAATTGTGAAAAAGTCTGTTAAAATAATAATAAATAGTCAAAAGAAAATGTCATGGTTTTTGAGTCAAGAAATAAAATTAAGTAAAAAAGGAAAACCGTTTGGGAGTAAACTCTGCGATGAAGTATAATTTTCGAAAGGCAAATTTTGACCAAATCAATCTCAAACTAAAGCAAAATAGATTAAGTAGAGCTTCTTAAAGATAGAGATGTAAACAGCGCAGTAGAAGTTTTTTACGGAATCCTTTTTTCAATCATCGACGAAACACCCAAAAAAACTCCCAAATCTTCCCATTTTCCACCACGGTATTCACAATCAACCATAACTATCGCGAAGATGAGGAATAAGTTTTGGAAACTCTGGAAAAAATACCACAACTCATGCGATTACTCCGTGTACTCTAGCTATCGAGCCAAATTTAAGGAAGCACACAAAAGAGATCACACTATTTTAGAGGACGCTAAAATTATGAATTTTGGAGGATCCTCCAAAACTGTTTTTACAGAATGCGGTATTTGAAATTAACTTTTAGAGGGTCGCTAATTTTTAACTTTTTAGAGGACTCTAAAAATTAAAGGAAAGCTTTTAGAATAGCTCTATATATACCTTAAAAATATTGAGGATTCTATAAGTATTAATATCAAACCTTTCTTTTCTTATATAAACAATCTGAAAACATCGAACAATCACCCTAGCAATATGTACTTAGATGATACTTCATCATGCGATCCTGAAACTATTGCTAACCTTTTTTTTTTTTTTTTTTTTTTTTTTTTATCCTTTATGACTTCTTTTATGAATCATTTTCTTCCTTTATGACTTCTTTAAGTTCGTGATTCTGTTCTTTTAGATCAGTAACAAAGTTATCAGATTCGTAGTCCATAGTAATATTTTTAAAAATGATCCAAGGCTTCTTTTTCTTACATATCTCAGCAATTAATTTTTTATCAAACTTCTCGTTTATCACTTTGACAAGAATTTCTGCATCCTGTTTATGAGGACACGTAATAATAACTCCTCCCCGTCGCAAATTTCTTATTCCAAACACTGAAACTCCTAGAGGACCCAGTCTGACTTCCTTTTTTAATTTTCTTTCGATCATATCTTGTGGTATTGAGTCACCAATGACCCTCACTATCAGAGAATATCTCTTCTCAGGTAGCTCATTACCAGCTTTATCATTTCTACGCGCTACTGCAGCATATTTCCTCTCCGTGCATTCCGATGCCCTCAACTTTCCAGTCATCCCAGCATTGTCGTTCATCACCGCTGCGAACATATCCGAGATCTCATCCAGTTCTTTGTGAACTTCGTCACGACTGGACACAGACAACTTCCCCTTACCCTCAGACAGTATACCTTTAATTAAATTTATATGCCCTCTCAGCTTCTGAATCATTTTTGCTTGCGTAGCTGTATCTTCGATGTTTTCTGGCGTACAAATAAATTCACTATCCTCAGATATGTCAGTCGTTTTATTTTCATTCGGAGATCTCGGCGTTAACAACGATCGTTCAAACGTGCTCGACATCCTGTAGCCGAAATAAACACTCTGTATAGATTCCTTGCGTTTGTAAACTCCGCTACTCTGTATGAATTATTTCGTTTAACAATAATAAAAATTATTATAACTGTAATTATTAGAACCGCGACAATACTATGTGTCAAATATGTCAAACAAAAGATTTAATTCACTATTTTCAAATGTTACTTAAAAACAAGGTTAAAATTCCTCTATCATCAGATGCAGAACACCTCAATCTTTCTTTTGAAACTAATCACAAAGTTATTGGACTGCTCAAAACCGCGTAAATAATTATTAAACTGAAGCGAGAAAAAAAACACTGTTCATCCGCCAAGTGGTAGGTTAATGATTAATGAATTTACTTTAATAATAGTCTTAGTGAGTTTGACCAACCTTCATTGCATTTATCTAATATCACCATATTGAATTCTGAGGTTTATAATAAGCTTATCAGCCTTGATGTTAATAAGGGACAAGGTCCAGATAGATTATCTCCCATAGTGTTGAAGAGATGCGCCCCCCATATTGCAAAACCACTAGGTACGCACTATTTTCAATAAAAGTATCAGGGAGGGTTGCTTTCCTACTATATGGAAGACCGCTAACATCACTCTTATTTTTAAGGCTGGTAGCAAATCTGACGTGAGAAATTATCGACCCATATCTATTCTCTCCCCCATATCAAAGATTTTTGAGTATATAATAATTAAGGATCATATATCCCATTATCTGGGGCCACAGCTAACAGAAGAACAGCACGGGTTTATGAAGGATAGGTCAACGGTTACCAATCTCTTGGTGTATTCGGAATTTTTGTTCTCATCATTGGATGAACGTACACATGTTGATTCGGTATTATATATGTACCGATTTTAAAAAGACTTTTGACAGGTTGGACCATTCCCTTCTACTTAATAAACTGCATACCTATATAATGGTATACACGGAGACCTCCTCAGATGGGTTAATTCATAACTAACCGATAGGTTGATGACTGTAAAAATGAACGGGTACAATTCCGACTATATGCTGTAACTTCTGGAATTACACAGGGTTCGTTACTCGGCCCTCTTTTGTTCACGATATTTATTAACGACATTGGTACCTAAATGTATACACAATTCACAATTTTTGCAATTTGCCGACGACTTAAAAATCTATAGACAAATAATTAACTGCCTCGATGACGCACTTAAATTGGAAGAAGATCTTGGGAGGATATATTATTATATAACTATTGTGTAGTACCTAAATAGACTTGAGTTAAACTTAAAAAAGTGCAATTCCATAAAGTTCACAAAAAAAAACAAGCAAACAATTTATTATGACTATAAAATTGATAATGTTAATTTGAATCGTCTTGATATTGTCAAAGATCTGGGGATAATGTTTGATAGTAAGTTTCACTTTGAGACTCACTGATATTAATCAATTTAGTATTCTCGTAACAAATGATTAGTATCAGTTTGGGTTTCTCTGCATCTCAGATTTCCCTTTAGTTCCTTCTTTATTTTTATGTTTTCCTTTTTGAAACTGATTCATGTTCTTGTATGTGTGTATGGAACAGGTACATAAGTACATTAGGTTATGAATAGGGGATTCGATCCCGGGATCCCGGGATTCGGGATTTAGTCCCGAAGTTTTCGGGAACTAAATCCCGAATCGTATTTTAGTCCCGAAGTTTTCGGGATTAAATTTAAGAAATCCCGGGATTTTCGGGATTAATACAATTATACAATAAGTCAAGAATTTGGGACTCATTCGCATCAATGAATCACTGACAGCCGAAGCTTGTGTTAGTATTTTAAAAGAGCGCTATTCTGAGTTCGATATCTCACTAGATACGATATTGTGGCAATAGTTACTGATGGTCCAAATTACAGTTGGAAAACTTGTTAATGCAAAGCACCTAGTTTGTTTTGCACACGGTATTCACTTAGCCGTTTGTGATTTATTGTATAGAAAAATACCTGCAAAATTATTTATTTATTTATTTAAACACAATATACGGCAATCGCCTTTATAAGTATACAGATAAACTTTAGAATATCACACAATCATTCAACACATGTACAAAAATATAAAAACAAACAAAATATAGCCATACTCCAGTTCAAGTCAAAAAATAAAAATTTAAATACAAATACAATAAATTCATTAAAAGACAAATTTTAGTCACTAGTCAAGATATTAAAAAAACAAAAAATAATAATAACAATTTTAGAACTGCACAAAAGTACATGAACATGGGAAAATCCAAATGAACCTATTAGTGATGATATTTTATTTATTTAATACATAAACGGCTATCGCCTTTTATTGATGATTTAGATCAGGCGTCGGCAACCTATGGCACGCGTGCCAGGCTTGGCACGCGATGGGGTTCTGAATGGCACTCTACAAAGTAATCAGGGAAATCGCGAAAATATCGAGACGAAGTGATTTTTAAATAAGAGAAAATGTTTAATTATAATTACTTATCTAACGTGGCTCTCAATAAATTTTTTTAATTTATGTTAGAATTTTATGTTATTTTTTTAATAAATATGTTTAAAAGATAAATTTGGTATAAAATTCTTCTCCTCTAGAACCCCATTATATAATTTAGAATTAAGGCGGCACCCTGAATCATATTGGTAGAGTGGCTTGGCACACCACAGCTAAAAGGTTGCCGACCCCTGATTTAGATCATGGGTGTCTAAACTTTGACCATACGAGGGCTACATTGCAAAAAAAATATATGCTTGGCCGCACATAAATATTTTTTCAACAAATGGAAATAAAATTAACTATATAGGTACCTATATGTAGTTCTATTAAAATAAAATAACTTCTTTTTATTATATTTATTTTATTTGAATTAGATAAATATGTATAAAATTATAAATGAACATATGTATAAAAATGTTTATATTTAACATATATATATACCTATGTAAAATTAATTTGATGGATGGATTTGCTTTTGTTGAACAAGCAAATCGGTATTGGGTTCAATTGATGAAGTTGCAAGTCTTAATGTATATTCAAGGTGTTTGTTAGAGATCTTCGTCCTATTTTTGTTTTTTGTATATTTCATTTTTGAAAAAAGTTGTTCGCAAATATATGTACTACTAAAAACTGACGACATTAACAATGCATGGTTATGAAAATTTGGATATTTATCGCGAGGTAAATAATTTTTATAAAAATCCAATAAAGAAACATTCCCAAATTTTTCTTTTAGTTGAATATCACTTTGCAATTCAATGTATTCCATTTGAAGATACGAAGGTAATTTATTTACGTCTAAAGAAAATGGAGAAGAAAATATATTGAAATTCTCTTCATTTTTTCTAAAATCTTGAAATATACATTTAAACTCTTTGATTAATTCAAAAATTAATGCAAAAATAACATATTGCCAACATTATTTTCTATTTAAATATTTTTTAAATATCTTCATAATTTGCGTTTGGGCCGCATGCGGCCCGTGGGCCACACTTTAGACAAGCATGATTTAGATGGTGATAATGAAGAACTGGACTCAGGATTAGTCATTAAAATCTGTAGGTAATGGTGAGTTTGACCAATGACCGGAATATTAATGAAGTTGTAAAGAAAGTTCGTAGTGGTTCTTATTTTCAAAAGAGCATCTTTGAAGAATGATACTATGCTTCAAAAATATATCGAAAAGGAACATGGAAGAGAGCTTAATTTATTGTTTAACTGCAAATCGCGTTGGAATAGTCTTTTAACAATGCTTGAGCGATTTGATATTTTAAAAAATAGCATCAAAAAATCACTCATTGACCTAATTCGAATAAATAATTCATAAAGTCTCTGGTTAATTTGATTTAAAAATACGAGTTTAAACATTGATCCCTGTAGTATGTATTTTTGTTATGGGTTAAGCTAAATAAGTCTTAGTTGATTTTTTTTTTAAATATTCCAAAATAGTACATACAAACAAATATAAATAACAACATATATAGAGTATATTGCCCCACAAAACTAAAACTGTTTTGGGTTAAAACTATGAATTAAATACAAATACAAGAAATCAATTTAAAAATAAAAAAAAATGTTAAATTGTTAGTTTTATAAATCATAAACAGAAGTGCCTTGTTTGTTTATTTTAGAAGAAGTTTGAAATGTAATTTTGTTTAAACGACTTTTTGTAGATTCAATACTTAAATTCATTGCTAGATAAATAAAAAAAGTGATTTTGACATGGCCTACTGACTTTTTGTTACCACTTTACATTACCAATACAATCCCGGGACTAGTCCCGGGATCCCGGGATCAACTGTAGATAATCCCGAAATCCCGGGATTAGAAAAAAGGCTCGGGATCGAATCCCCTAGTTATGAAGTAAGTGTCAGCACTGATTGTTTGATATTTGTTTCCCTGTTGTAATGTTAGACGGCTGTTGTTCATTTAATTTATTTTTTGGTCTGTAAATGTAGGATCTTGTTTTCACAACAACGGAACACAGAACAGGGAGGTTTTTGCCGGAGTGATCGCCAACGTCGGGGGCGTCATCCGCATCAAAAGCCTTGAGCCTGGTAGCTCACAATAACAATATAAAATGCACTCAATGCAGAGTGGGACATGGGAACTTCTACATTTATTATTATGTGGATATTAATATTGTACGAAAGTAGATACCAGCATATTATTATATTAATACCTAACTTATAAATATTAAAATGTGAATCTCGCCAGTGACGGTTCACAAATGTTTGCACACAAAAAATATAGTAAAATAATTGTATTCTATTACTGTCTATTTTGTAAATCTCTATAATTTAATGTAAATAAAACAAAAACTTTGTAGAGTTTTCAAACTCAGTTTGACAAAGACATAACATGTCGAGACCAGGTCACTAAAATAAAAGTACACTGTATAACTCTACAAAGTTTTTTTTATAATAGTAGAAGGAATTCATTTTGTATCTAACTCACATACTTTTAAAATAAGCCTATGAATTTCGTGTCTGCTATTTTCTTTTATGTGTTTTTCCCACAAAGTTTATTTATCTCATGGGTGAAATGTACATACATCTTCCAACATGTCTCAATTTTCAAATGGAGACCGAGAAATCGAATCGAAGTGTCAGAAAGCAATCATTGAGTTGGTGGTACAATGTTGATGTAAATTGGATGCGGATGACTGTGTGAATCGAAAAATGCATAGATAAAAATGAAGGATTTTTTCGTTTCTTTTCAATTTTGTTCGTTTTCTTACACCCGCAGTCTTATTGTTGAGAAAATATGAAATAAACATGATTTTGATTTTGTTTTATTACATAGGTATTAAGTAACTATTGTTTGTTATGAATATTTATTTTTTTAATATTAATGTCCATGTTTGAGTTGATTGTAATAATTGTTATTGAAATTTCTTATATGTGTATGATGTATTGATTTGACAATTATCATGTAAAAGGCTCTTGCCGTTTATTGTTTTAATAAATAATAAATAAATAAATGATACATTTATTCACTGTGTCGGTGTTTAGGTAGTAGAATTCCATAGAGAAATAAATAATTTTTTTTTTTTAAAGATAATGCCTCTGGGTTTTGTTATAAACCCAAATACAACCTTATACACCTTTCACAACAAGCTACTAAAAGCTTGTGTCGTGAATGGGGAGTTTGCCGGCACCTGGTATCGAACCACGAACCCCTTGTTCACGAGGCCGAGATTCTACCTCCAGGCTACCGACGAACTCGTTTATTTCGCTATGATCGATTTATTTCTCTCAAGAAATAGTTTGTCCCCTTTTCGTTATTGCTCAATTTAGACATAGCTATAATTTATTATGAAGTACGATTTTTAAGAATAGTAAAAATCATATTTTTTTGCAAAATGTTTCTGTTATGCTCCGCCATTCCTTGAAGATAACTGTGCATAATAAATTCGATAATAAAATATAATAATATGTATTTTATAATAATAATAAATGCGTAGGTATCATAATTTAATAAATAAACGACCCGGGGAAGTATAACATAATATTAAATAACACAGTCAAAAGATTAAAGATACAAGGCGAAGGCCAATTGGCATGAATGACCGACCCTAAAGGCCACAACAAAATATGAAACTTTTTTTCGATCAACATTTTAGTAAAAAGGTTTCGAATTTTATGTGATTTAGTATGAAAATTAATGTCGAATGTAATATTTTGCTGACGAAGTACCGTTATTTTACGCTATTGGGAGAGCCGAGCCAGTTGACCGATTATTTCTGATGAAGTAACATGTAGGTACCTAACAACGGTAAAGTGGCCAAACCAGGTGAGCGAAGTGTGGAGTTGGTTATCTGAGACAGGGATGCCACTGCATTGAAACAATATCCCGTATTGTACCTACACGAAATACCTATCTCCATTTTTTCCCTCATTTTTTCTCGTACACATAAGTAAAGTATCCAATATTGCTGATTTATCTCATTCATCATGTTTTACAAATATATTTATTTTATTCCTTTGTACATCTTCATTAACATAACAAAATCAAAAAATCAGTTTACATAATTAAGAAAAAATGTGATGAAGTGCAGTGGCGAGATTATCACTATTTAGTGATTTCTTCCATCAAACCACATTAACACTAAATTCAAATAATAATAATAAAAACACAAACAATAAGAAAAATCACTACATAAATCAAAATGAGAAAAAATCTACAATCCACACACCTAACACTCCAAACGGACCGGGAACTGTAGAAACTATGGGAAGGGGTTAGGGGACAGATGCTGAGTTAGAAGACAACCACTAGAAAACTGACTATTGTTTTGCCATATACTTACATTATTTCTAAAAATAAGGGTTGATGGTAGAAGGGTGAAAATTTAGGGCTGTATGTATTTTTTAATGTAACACCATAAAAAAATAAAATTAAAAAAATAATTGACCAAAAAAAAAAAAAAAATAAGCTTTAACTTTTAGGGGTATGAAAAATAGATGTTGGCCGATTCTCAGACCTACCAACAAAATTTCATCAAAATTGGTCTAGCTGTTTCGGAGGAGTATGACAAAAACCGTGACACGAGAATTTTATATGTTAGATATGGAATGGACCACTTGGAACCGTAGGGGATTTTAATAAAAATGATCGAATTAAGTAAATTTGAGGTCGGAAAACACAAATATGTCAGAGTCAGTTAATTTTTTTTAAATATCTAAATTATGGAGAATCTCCAAAAATAAAATCCAAAATTTTCGACGTTTGGTAAAACACGTAAAATGACTTTTGACAGTTCATGACATCACGGAGTCCCATGTGTGTATGAGATTATAATCTGTGGTGCGAAAGTTATTATGAATCACTGGACTCCGTGACGTCACAGTGCCGCCATATCGTTTTTGATCACTCCTAGAAAATCCAATTTTTAAAAGCTAATATCTAAAGTAGCATTCACATTGCTTCACTTTGGACGATCATCCAGAGTGTCAGGGTCAACCCTGCAGGGCTACTCTTGACAAAACTAAACACGATCTTAATCTAGTCTTGATTTTGATCATACGACGCACGAAGTGACTTTTGGTCAAAAATTCACGCAAACCGATGGCGCGTTAGCGGTAGCGCGGTGTTTTTGACCATAGTCCCTTCGTGCGTCGTATGATCAAGATCAAGACTAGATTAAGATCAAGAGTAACCCTGCTGTTCATCGAAAGTGAACACGTCTGTTCACACTTGTTCATCCTATGCTTTCACTGCCATGTCAACACTCTCAGTCATGTTGTATGTAGTTTGATGTATTTTCGTACAAAATTAATTTAACAAATTCAGAAATGAAAAATAGCCCTTAAAACAAATTAATATAGTTCTCGACTGCATAATAATTTTGTACATGATTTTGACATTCTATACAAATTCATAGAGAATAAAACAAAAAATAAGATAAAACTTGTTTATGGTCGTTTCAGTGAAAGGTCCTTTCATCGAAATTATGAGGGGCCGTAATCGATTTCATCCGTCTTCGCTAGTGATCACTATTGATGAAACGCCCGTTCACACCTTTTCATCTTGGAAGATCATCCGGAGTGAACAAATGTGGACGACCCTTAAGAAAATAGTCCAAGAAAAATTAAAATAAATTGTGGTTGTGTTTCTTCCATACTAAATTACAATTTTATGTAATAAAAAAAATCTGCAAATGGCCCATTATAAAAAATTAATCCCGTATTGTATGTTCAGCCCTGAGCGATGTTCACTGGCCTACTTAAAGACATCATATTAGTTACTACTTACACCTACTGCTTATATTATTATCATAGGTATGCCTCTATAATACATTGATGAATGTGTGTGGTTCTTTAGGGATATGGAAAAAATCTTCAACAATTACATGTGAAGATACCATTCTGTCTACATTCAATCTAATGCTGGAAAAAGTCCAGAAAGAATGCTTAAGAATTATGTACTTTTACACATTTGGGTACAACCTCTTTTTCTTCTCCTTGGATAATTATTAGTCCCACATTGTGGTGGGGTCGGCCTTTCTTGTTTGGTTACGCCACATGGTTCTGTCGAACGCATCCTCATGGGAAACATCACAGCTCCGCATGTTTCGTCTCACTAGTTCACGAGATCTGCGCTTTGGCCTTCCTCTTGGTCTCTTGCCGATAACCTCGATACATTGAGCTTTATTGCCTACGTACTCCTGGCCACAATATGGCTATACCATCGCAATCTGTTCTCTTGTATTTTTGGGTAGACCTTGTCGGTTAGACCCTTATTAATATTGTTCTCTCTGTAGGCCTAGTCAAAACACATTTAAGCGTTACGTTTTCGTTTCGTTTTCGTTCAAACGCGGACGACGTTGCGAGAACTCGTCCATTTCCGTAGCTACTTGTGTATTTTAGCTACGAAAATTGACACGTTCTCGCAACCTCGTCTTGTTTGAACGAAAACGTAACGCTTAAATGTGTTTTGACTAGGCTCACTGGACTATGATATTTAATTTAATTTTTTCTATTTGTCCCTAGGCACCTATTATGCAGGCACTTGGACTCGTCATACATGCATTTTATAACATTTAATACAATTTCAAATACATTTAGGTA